>QJOA01000079.1:0-161448 GCA_004155915.1 Monosporascus sp. CRB-9-2 | reverse complement strand
AAAGGGGAAGTCCGTTGCCCCAAAAATGATGGCCAAGATGGGTTACGTTGAAGGTCAGGGTTTGGGTGCGAATAACCAGGGTCGCGCCACATCCATCCAAGCTATGTTGAGGCCCCAAGGTAATCTTGGTCTCGGTGCCGTCAAGGAAAAATCGGAACACGAACGCAAGGAGGAAAAGCGACAGGCACGTCTACGAGGCGAGGAGGTCAGTGACTCGGACGAAGAAAAGAAGAGGAAGAAACGGGAGAGGAAACGTCAAGGCCTGGACAGTGGGACCGGCAGCGGCGCGAGCACACCTCGAAGACCCAAGACTAAATATCTTACTGTGAACGACATTCGGAAAGCCGCCCCTGGGCTGCACATACCGGATGCTTTTGCGCCCATCTTGGATCTTACTGGGCGGGACCAGAAACTGCTTACATCCTCCTCGGGTCTCCTGACTCCTACCGCCGGCACTGATGCCATCAAGCAGAGCGAAGCAGGCAAGCTAGCGCGACGAGCCCAAGGAGACCTGGGCGCCTTCGTCGAGGAATGGAAAAATCTCCAGGAGAAAAAGGCATGGCTGGATATGCAGATCCACGAACGTGAACAAGCGTTAAATGAGCTCGAGACCGACTTCAGCGGACTTGAGGCCTTCAATTCCATCCTTGATGAAGTCTCCGAAGCCGCACGCAGCCGCGAATGGGACCCGGTCATTTCTGGGCTGAGAAAAGCCGAAGCCGCTGGGGCGAATCATGACGAAGACCTAGCTGCTATCGCTGTGGCAAGCATCCATCCATTCATGCGCGACGTTGTCCAGGGCTGGCAACCCTTGGATGACCCTAAGCTCGGAAACTTCACCTCGGACCTCGCAGATATTCGAGGCCTTCTTGGCCTGGAGAACAAAGCTGCCAATGGGAGAGCCGTTACGAAATGGGAAGATACCCAGATCGATGGCACACACCGGCACCACCAAAGAGCGACCACGCCGTATGAATCTATGATCTACAAATATGTCTTCCCCAAACTGGTTACGACCATTTCTGGTTGGGACGTCTACGATCCAGCGCCGCTGTTGGCAATCTTCGACAAGTGGGAGCAGCTATTCCCGTCCTTTATCCGCTCCCAGCTACTGGAACAAGTAGCGAGGAGACTCAGTGACGCTGTTGGAACTTGGAAATCCAGGAAGAAGCAACAACCCCTTCATCTGTGGGTGTTCCCCTGGCTCGAGCATTTACCCGCCTACCACCTTGATCCGAGAGGAACTGGCCTCGTCGCCGATGTTAGACGCAAATTCCGACAGCTTATCGATACCTGGGACTATCATCGAGGCACTGTAGCTGGGTTGAAGGAGTGGAAGAATATCCTCCGCCCCTCCAAGGAGCAGGACCAATGGAAACCCTTGGTCTTGCATCACATGCTCCCAAGCATGGCTCGGTACCTGCGTACGCAGTTCCGCGTGGACCCGGTGGACCAGGAACCGTACATGGAGATGCTGAGCGGGGTGCTGCGGTGGACGGACATCATCTCCCCCTCGATGGTCGCCGAGGTGATCGCCGCGGAAGTGTTCTCGCAGTGGCAGCTCGTCCTCTGGGAGTGGCTCACCAGCAGCGAGGCCAACTACGAGGAGATCGGGGCCTGGTTCGAGTGGTGGCAGAACGAGGTCTTCCCGACCGAGATCTCGTCCTCGCAGACCATCGCGGCCGAGTTCGCCGCCGGTAACGCCATGATCGAGAAGGCCCTCGACCTCGGCGACGAGGCCAAGCACAAGCTGCCCCGCCCGGAGGCCGGCCCCGCGCACCAACCCAGGTCGCGCGGCCACGGCAAGCCCAAGCCGGCCGCCGCGCCACAGCCGCCGCCGCCGCAGCCCCTTGACAACAGGCCGGAGCCGACGTTCCGCGACGAGGTCGAGGAGTGGTGCCAGGACAACGATCTGCAGTTCATCCCTGTCCGCAGGGCCAACGAGCAAGGGAAGCACTACTTCCGCGTCACGGCGCGCCTCGACGGCAAGGGCGGCGTGCTCGCGTACTTCACGAGCGACCCCGACGTCCTGCACGTCGAGTCCCGCAAGATGGACATGCGGCTCGCGAGGGACCGGAGGGACGAGTGGGGCCTGCTGCTCGGGAAGCTGTACGAGGAAGCTTAACTATACTAGGGATGTGTCTTGTCGTGTCGATGGGAGAATCGGTACCAGAGGTAGAGGGTGGTGGCCATATGAGTTTACTCGAAGCACCGAAAGTAATGCCGCTAGTGGGGTAATTTTACATGAGCCTATGTATCAGGTTTATAATAGCAATAGATCGTGGGGGCGGTTGTTCGCGTTCCTACACTAGAAGTTCACGGGTACCGCGTATACATTCTAGTCGTCTTAATAGCTAGACATGATAGGTCCACCACCAACTGGGTGTCCGACCACTCTGTTTCACTATGTTTTACAGTAATTTAAGAGTAATCCAGTAATAGATCGCCCGAGTATATTGCCCCGTGCTATGCGCCTCAGGCCAAGGCAACTTACTGTATCCATCCTTCTGCCAAGTTCAGTCTGCGGGAGGTAGGTCGTTTGCTTCATCAGTTAACCCTCGCTGAGCCGTCGACCAAGCGGCTAGTGTAGTGCATAGGCGATTGGCGCACTCCGCCGCTTCGATCCTAGCAAGTCTCATCGTTCGGATGTTAGGGAGAGAGAGATGTTCCATTTAGGTGCCCTATATCAGGATCACTCGGCGGCTGTAGGAAAAACAGTTGGTGAATCGAGAGACCAGTTTTTCCTAGAAACTTCGCAAATTATGACGGTCCGCACATCATTACGGAGCTCGCGGTCAATGTCTCTACGGTTTGTTTGCCTCTGCAAAGAAATTACACGGGTATCTCTTATATGCCTTCCGTCCAGACTCCCTCAACTCCTTGGTGAGCTCTGAATTCCTGGGTAGCCAACAAATGACCATTATATACAATATGCCAGCGCAACAAACGCATAAAACAACGCGTGTTCTACCTCCACCTCACTCGTGCAACGGCCATGGCAGTGGCATATCACGCCTGATCCGAATCTCGAACGAGCATATCAGGCCTCCTCCTGGAAGCTCCGAACACCGAAGGAGTAGGCATTGATATTACTCTGCGCGCCCACGAACAGTGTTGGGTTGTGATCCCTTGGAAACGTCTGAAATTGGATGCACTGGATAGGCCCGCGGGGGGAATGGATCGTGTCGACATCCGAAGACCTTAAGCGACTGCCGCTGTAGACCGAGTACAAGGCTACCTTGCCATCTTCGTGGGCTGCGGCCACGATTCCAGACGAGTCGTCGAAGTCGAGGCCGATATTGATGTGAGCACGGTTTCTATATTGCGGGAAGATGAGTAAGGGTAAGGCGGCGTTAGTAGGCGTGTCCCCGGATTTATTCTTCCGGAACCGTAGATCATAGACAGACAGCTTATCCCTGAGCCCGGCGATGAGAACCTGGTGTTCGTTTATGGACCTGATGTGGGTGATGGAACTAGATGCAGAAACAACATCCCATTTATCCCGCGGTTGGCGGTGATCGCTGACCCACATTTTCCCGGGGCGACCGCCGAACATGAGGATATCGGGATGCGCCCTTCGGAAGTCGAGCGAAAATATATCCGTATACGGATTGCGCTCTTTCGGGGGGAAACTCTTAGGTGTTAACCAGGCTCTGTAACCATCCGCAACCCAGCGGACCACGCCCCTGTTCGTGCCTATGGCACAAACTTGATTCGAATTTTCAGGGGCTGGAACAACCGAATTAGCCTGGTAATCGTGATGTTTGAGGTCGCCTTGGGTATTAATTCTTCTGTATACGGAATTACCGCCTCCTCTTGTTAACATGTGACTAAGGGCTGTGATTATTGGACGCGTGGGACTTACTCCATCCTAGTAGCCATCTGGGTCTTGTATCAGACGCATCCGTCTCTTTGGGGGTGAAGGCCCAGATTACGACATCTTGGCTGGGACTCCGGGAAGTGACGAGAACCTGGTTGCTTGGCTGATGGTATTTTATGTCTGAAATCTGGGGCACAGCCAGTTCATGATAAGGAGCAATACCTGCATTGCGTAGAATCAGCATATTGGACGATACGTCATCGTAGCATAGACCTCGTACTAAAACAGCCGGAGTCGCGCAAGGCGGACTACCACGTGCATCCTAGATATTTAACTGGCCCGTCGACGCTTAACACGCTAAATGACAATGTAGGCCCTCCGACGACAACTCAACTCTAACCGACCATCGTCGGTGTGGTGTTACACATGACATTGTTGACGGGAGGGTGCGAGGGAAGCAAAGAAGGGAACTACTCACGGGCTGCAGGGGTCTGGTAATGTGCCAGAAGTCGACGATGAACACTGGGTTGGAAACTTGTTAGCAGCGGGGTCTAATTGTAGGATACACTGCAGAACTTACATGCCATTCTCATCCCGAGGTATATAGCTTGATATCACGGAATGCTCGTCTGTAGCTGGAGGCGGATTTAGCAGCGGCTCGCAGCCCGACCCGGGACAAAAACTCACTTGCGAAGGCAACACACATGTCGGTATTACGGTCTTGACCGTCAATGTACATATGGTTGACGTTGGAAGCCGAGGTCCAGCGCGCATCCTTGAGGAGCAACTTGCCCTTTTCCACCAGGCCTTCAGCGAAGCCGGCGGAGGCGACGTCTGGTCGGGGCCGGCCGAATTCGCAATGTAGAAAGCCGCCCGTCAGAGGATGACTGAGGATCTTGGCTCTGGCGACTCGGCCCTTGTCGAGGGTCATACGACGAATTGCCTTGGCTGCCTCCTCGTCTTCCAGTCTGCGCTTCTTGACATTATCGGATGACCAAACTGCATTGCTTGGAGCAGTGTTGCTTTTTTCGACCTTGAAATATTTTTTCTTTTCTTCGTCTGACATACATCAGTATGCGGATGTTGCTACTCGAATCATAGCGACATACCGTAGTAGTATCCCGGAATTTTTAAGGTTGATGTCATCGTGGCGGTTCTCAACAGATATCAAGTTATGAGAAGCGACGGATGAGGCATCTGGCTGCACTGTGATGTGAATAACGGACGGCCGGCTCTGACAAGCATAGCATTATATGGCGATTGTAAAACAAAACTTTGTGGAAGGTTTCGTACGGCCTACGCTGTTGATGTGATGATAATTGATAAACTTGTAATATAAAACTCTAAACGTAGATATTACAGAACACGCATTATGCGAAAACGATATTCATCTAACGGATGTATGACAGTCACGTGCAGAAATCATTTTCGATTCGGAAACAGAACCGGGACACATTGATGGTCATGATTTGCTAGGTACGTAATTTCCTGTCTTGATTAAAGCTATCACTCCATAGAGATGGTCGTGGGTGTATTTGGAATTTTTTTTGTATTAGTCTATACACTGTATGTAGGCTTCATCTGACGGGACCATTGTCTGTCATTTCCCTAACACACCCCATACTCACGATTAATGAGCAGGCCGACCTGAAATCATTCAGTGTACATTAAAGAAAATTCTGTAATGGAACAACCCCCATAGACCGTAAGAGTATGTACCATGGCTGGGAAACCACTCGACTTTGCTTGCCTGCGCTTAAGTGCCGCGTGGGTTCCATATTAATGTCATCTATTGTGACTTCTCGTGCTGGGTCGAGACACGTTGGAGCGAGACAACTGCGGGAAAATGTTAGTGGAGTAAATACGTGACGAAAGGGAGGGGTTAGGGACATACCAAAGTCTTCAAGGGATCTCTGCTTCTGGCTACCCTTGGGCGACTTGCCGTGCATCAGGTTGTCAAAGCCAATGCTATCCTGCAGGAGGTAGTAGACACCGCCCATGATGCAGAAGATACCGAACGAGAAGATCCAGACACGGACGACCGTGACAATGTGAGTGAGCTGGCCTCCCTCGAACCAACCCCAGATACAGAAGCAGGTCGCGATAATGTCGACAATAAGGATGGCGCCAGTAAGCTGCCACGAAGGGATGGAAGACCAGAAGGGACCGTTGGCACGAGTGATGAAAATGAGCCAGTTCTCGGTCAGGGAGACCTGCAGGAAAACGATTTCATCCAAGTTACCGTTGTTCTGCGCAATACCACCAGTGACGTAGGTACCATCCTCGCCAACACCACCAGCGTAGAGCGTTGTGACGGTAATCCAGGTTCCGACAGCCAAGACAACACCGAGGAGGACCGACATACCCCAGAGCTTGGGAAGGTTCCACTTGACGGGGCTCATAGAGTACGGGGCGTTATCGTAGGCAATGGCAAGGGTGGCAACATCAGCGAAGATGGCAATGAAGACAACCAGCTCAATGTTAAGGGAGCGGTTGAGGATGGCAATCCAGAGACCGAGGTAGATCTCCAGGTGAAGGGACAGGGCGATACGGTAGACAACGTACGAGTACATACGGTGGAAGATTTGTCGGGAAGTCTTGAGGGCATCAATAATGGCACCAAGACCAGGGGCCAGAAAGACGATATCGGCAGCGGAGCGGGCAGCATCGGAGGCACCCTCGACAGCAATACCAGTATCAGCCTTCTTCAAGGACGGAGCGTCGTTGACGCCATCACCAGTCATGGCAACAAGGTAACCACGCTGTTGCAGAATCTCGACGACATTGTACTTGTGTTGAGGGAAGACTTCGGCGAAACCATCAGCAGCCTCAACGAAGTCATAAACCTCAGAGCCCGGCATGTCACCGCCGCCGCCAAGACCGAGACGCTCAGCGTTGTAGACGTTGGTACCAAGACCAAGCTGGCGAGAAGTCTCACGAGCGATACCGACGGCATCGCCAGTCAACATCTTGATTGAAAGACCGAGACGCTTGGCTTCGTTGATGGTACGGGCGGTATCGTGACGAGGAGGGTCAGAGCAGGGCATGATACCCAAAATCTCCCAAGCACCCTCGCCACGCTTGCGGGCAACACCCAGAGATCGGAAACCACGGGTAGCGAACTCGGCAACCTTGTTCTTGTAGTCCTGGTCGATCTGCTCAGGGATAGGATGGTCCTCCTCGACTGTCTTCAGGACGAACAGAGGGGCACCCTTGACGCAGGTAATACGCTCGCCCTGGGGAGACTCGACAACAGCAGTGACCTTCTTGGAGACGGGGTCGAAGGGGTAGAACTCCTTGACGGTGTACTTAGAGAGGACGCTCTTGGCACGAGGGTAGTAACGGAGGGACTTCAGGAAAGCCTTGTCGATAGCATCCATACCCTTCTTCTTGCGAGAAGCAGCCAAGCAGGCAGTAAGCATCAGGTCCTCAGGATCAACGCCCGCGACAGTGTAGGGCTCAGAGAGCGACAGCTTGTTCTTGGTCAAAGTACCGGTCTTGTCGGAGCAGAGAATTTCGACGCCAGCCAAGGACTCAATGGCCGACAGCTTCTGGACGATGGCCTTCTTCTTTGCGAGATAAGCAGCACCGACGGCCATGGTAGTGGTGACGACTGCAGGCAGACCAACAGGTACACCGACAATAGTGATTGCCAGGGTAAAGCGCAGGATATCGACAATGGGCAGAGATCGGTAGAAGGACGATATCCAGACAACCAAGAGGGTCAGGATGACAAGGATCAAGAGCACAGTACCAATGCCGTTGAGAACTTCAGTGAAGTGACCAGTACCAGCCGAAGCCTGGTTGACCAGAGCGGCGGCGCGACCGACGAAAGTGTTGTCACCAGTAGCAGTCACGACCATGAATGCCTCACCACGCTTGACGGCGGAGGAAGCAAAGCACTGGTCGCCCTTGTGCTTGTCGACAGCGAGAGATTCACCAGTGATGGCGGACTGGTCGACCTGCAGGAAAGCATCCTCGGTGACAATCCGACCATCGGCGGGGATAATGGTACCCTCCTCAACCTGAAGGATATCGCCAGGAACGACATGAGGGGCCTCACTGCCATTGGAGTTAGTGGTCGTTCTTAAAAAGGCCAAACTTGGCGGGTTTCCGGGGATTGCAAGACGCGCGTGGGCGCCGTGAATCTACGAGCCCTCACGAGATCTGTGCACGCGGATCAGGACCAAATAACTGCGAAATTACTTACATTTCCTTAAGGGTACCATCACGTAGGACAACAGCCTTGAGCGCAAGCGTCTTCTTCAACTCGTCGACGATGGAACCGGCCTGGAACTCTTGGATGAAACCGACGGCGGCGTTGAGCAGGAGAAGACCACAGATGACACCGAAGTCGACCCAATCTTCCAAACCGGCAGCAAGGACGGCAGCAGCCTCCATAACGAACTGGATAGGACCGACGAAGAAACCCTTTGCAACTTGTCAGCACGTTTGTTCTAGAACCCGTCACACTGTTGTGTAAGCTTACGAAGAACTTGAGGATCAGATTCTCCTTCTCCTCCTTCATTTGGTTGAGACCATATTTGCGACGGCGGTTCGTAACCTCGCCTGCGAGAGTTGTGTCAGCATAATTGTCGCCTCGGATGATCAAGACAGGGGATCTAACTCACTCTCAGTCAGACCAACTCGGGTGTCGGTCTGGAGCATCTCTTCGGGAACCACACGACCGGCACCAGCCGGATTATCATCTCCCTCCTCTTCTTCCTCGAAACCGTGACCATCTTGGGACTCGAGATCTTCAATCAGGGCGTCGATATCCTCATCTTCCTCCTCTTCCTCAACCTTAGGCTTGGTGGCAGGAGCTCGACTTTGTTGAGCCTCTTTCTCATTGAAGTTGCCAGACTCAATGTTGGTATTTAACGCCGGAGCCCCGGCGGGGTTGGACTCGGCCATGGCGGCGTGCTTTGGTGATTAAGTCGCAGCGCGCTCTACTTGCCGATTCTGTAGGCTGACAACGAGGATAAAAGGTTAGGGATAGGAAATTGCTTTCCGGCGAGAGGTGGGCGAAAATGTGGGAAGACGGTTAGGAGCGGTCGGAATGCTGCTAAGTTGTAGGGGTGACAACAAGTTTATAGTAATTAGGGTTGGCGAGATGAGCTATTACGAGAGATATGAGGTAATTCGAAAACGAAAACCTTTAGTCAAGGATTCATTTAGGATGGTGTAGGAGAGAGGGAGGGGGAAGAGGGGAGAGTTTGGATTGACGAAAAGGCACCACGGACGACCTCAGGGGGAATCGACAAGTCGAACGAGTGAGTCTCTCACGTGGTGAGGAAAGGAAAGGGAAGGGAGGAAAAAGCGCGTAGAGAAGCGGACGACGGGCTTTTATTATTTCCTGGTCCTCTCTACTAACTGCTATCTCGCGCCGCGGCAGCAAGGCGAGGAAGAAGCGAGACCTGTTTTTTATCGCTCATCAAGTACCATTAGTACCAACCTACATATTTACTAGGTAGTGACATGCCTATCATGTATGCATCTACCTATATTACTAAAGCAGGTACGAATATCGAAGTACACGTGGGATAGACCGAAACGGCTGCGACAGAAGAACTGGAGAAAGCTGCAAGGTTGGATTTGGATCCATCAGAGTTGCAGTACCTACAATACCCTAGTGCCATGGGGACGCACGCTAACCACAACAACCCAGAGCTAGCCACCAGCACGTACCCCATCCGTCATCCATTAGGTACATACATGCGTGTAGTTCAGGACCAGAACCCACATGTGCAGGATAACTGCTGCTTCCGCGTTCTACCTTGCAGCACCCATCATCCTCATCCCAGACGCCCCCAGTATTTCATTACCTAGCAGCCGGCAGAGAGTAGGTACTTTCTGTCGGGCACGGTAATCGTTGTTGTATTCCACACGGTGTCATTTCCCTGCAGCTCTATTAGCACGCATGGACTGCACTTCTCAAATACGGCCAACAGCATCATATGCATCATTATCCAGGGGATTCCTAAAATACTTTCGTTATTTGATACTTGTATATCACTGACCACCGACTGAGCTCTTACGAAATATAGTAGGTGCGTGCACACCTCTTCTGTTAGTCCCATCGATCGTCATCGGATTTACGCCATTTTATAAGCTATCATGGCTTTTTATGAGATCACTCAGTTTTAGATTTCCGAACACCGCTCATGCGTAGCAACGGTCAGCCAGATGCTACTGTAGCAATTCGAATTCGAACAGAGAGCCTCGGATCTCCTTCCCAGAACATAAAACTGTCAGATGAAAAGTAATATCCACATGGCTCAATTTGCGGGCTCCTCTGCCAGTTTAGATAAACACTTAGTCAGGTACGAGGTCTCAATCGTCGCATCCGATGGTAACCCCAGTTGCCCTAAGCTTGCCCGAATCTCAGTCAACACTCCTCCCTGGAACTATACGAAAAACTAACTAGCCAAATCGGACTCGTTGCTGTGGTTGTTGACAATGGTGCAAGGGATTTTACACAGTACGAGATGGTGGTGCGACGTAACCCCACTCTTTTCCATGCTACCTACGAGTTATTACCGTACTAAGTAGATGGTATCCGTTGGTGTTCCCGCCATCGGCGAATTGGTAACGATTTCCCCCAATCGCAATCTGCGTGATTTTTTCCCCCTTCCTCAAGTCTTCATGGATAAATCGTATGCGCATGGCAAAACCAGCCCACCTTTTCATCTGCAACCGCTTACTGCTGGGAGGGAAAATGTGATCTGGAAGCTGTAGCGACCTTCTCTCTTCTTAATTGACTACATTTGAGCCTTAGAGGGCCTCGTTATATCGCTTCAATAGCTATGAACCTCTTCTCGAGCCATTGTTTTCATCGGTTGAACGCAAGGAATCCACATTTCGTTTCTCAGACCCTTGACTCGATGCGAAGCTTGTCCTTCGGTCGGACCAATCACGGATGGTCCAAGCTGGTCATGCTACTGCATGTCAGAGTTTCTCTAGTACACCGTTCGTCTATTCCGAATACACTGACTCCAAATCCCTCGGCACTGGTTTCTAGGTGTTGCCCTCTAGCGCCGACTCGCAAAGTTCGCATTCTATTGTGCGCCCTCGGATTGTCAGTCCATTTACTGAAGAGGTAGTTCGACTCGAGCAACCTCGACAAGTAAATGCCGTGCTGGTCTCACATTGGGTTGATATGCTTATAACTGCGCATAAGCAGCTTAAGCTGGTACACATAAAGTAGGCACTGAGCCATTTTCTGGAGCCGGATGAGGCGGCTGATACAACTATAGTCTTGGCCATTAAACTTTTACACACGGGTAGTCTGGATCCTGTTGGCGATCCTATCTATCTCCTTCCCTTACACAGGAGTTTATCCAATGCAGCTATCGACAGCTCCAAAACATTTCTGTATTTGTCTAAGTTCCGAGTCTCTGAGATCCTGCAGGCGCAATACCTATATGTCTCCTGGATGTTTCCGTCATTGTACGACGGAATGACTTCGTAATATGATAATGACAAGCTATCATTACTGTCAACAGCCCTTACACGGAACGGTAATCCCTAACGGGCAGAAGGACTGCCTTACATACATGAGGCCGTATGTATGTATGTCTATACAGCGATGTTCCTAGAATCGGCATAAACCCGTTGGTGCATACGCCCTTATAACTGGGTGTATTTTGCGTTATTATTCAGCAGCCAACTGTTTAAGGGCATACTATATGTGAAAAGGGAAGATACGCATCAACAGGGATGGTAATTTGTAACAATGCTACTAATTAAAACGGGGTATTTTCCGGTTAGGTACCAAAGGCTTTTAGCCAGTTCCTGTATTTTGGGAGTACCGGAGGGTGTATCTGGGATGCATTTTGCCAAGCACCACACTACCCATCCTAGTCGATGCATACGTTTGTACAAATGCATATGAAGTCGTCGGAATTTATTGATGCAAAACTTAGAAACATCGCTGTGTGCACGAAGTCGTATGCATGGATTGCGCTGCCCACAGTACGGGAGATACTATTGTGGCTTGTTGGAACTACGTCATGCGCTCACTAAGTACTCCGGCATTTTCCCTCCTTGGCTCAGGGTCAGGGTCCGGTTAATGATCATACGGCCTAATTCAACGGACGGCCCTATCAGCATTTGGAGATTTTCGATTGCAACATTTTGGGGGACGAATTGGAGTGCTCGCGGCTTTCCTTCCTCCACTGGCTCACTTGGCCCATTTACTTGGCCAGACTTCCCTATGGCTGACAAGAAAAATTCATCAGTGAACGCAGCCTTCGCCTCCGGACTCAACTCGGCTTGTGCATTCTTTTCGGCGTCGCCGTTTTCTCCACGCACACCGGTTCGGAATTTTTCTTCCTCGGTCTTTTTGTCTTCTTCTTTTCGCCCGCGTTTACTGCTGTTCAGTAATGCTTGTCAAGATATGTATCCCTTTGACGTTGTCCACCTGACAGGTGCCCCAAGGGTCCGTTATGGTAGCCTCACCCGCTCCACTAATAACCTCATGGTACAATACTACAATACTACATACCAACTGTATCCCATTTTATGCTCTGTGGATTCGGATCAACTCGTATACTAGACACCAAGTCACTCCTGGTAGCTTTCCAGACACCGCATAATCGTCATCCTGATTTGCGGTAACAAGGCTATTATATAAGCATCTGTAACATTAGATACGCGAATTGCCTCGCAGTGTTCATAGTTGCCACCCGTATTGGCAAAGTTATAGGTATACATCACATCACATCGGCATCAGACAAAGTCAGGTACCTAGGTCTATTGAGAGTCCGCCCTTCGTCTATGCGAAACATGTCGTTTCCTGACAGCGAGGCGTTCTATATTGCCGGCTTGGCCATCTCAACATCTAGTAGCGTAGGGAGCAGAGTCTTGAACAGTCTAGTCACAAGCCACGAGAAGGCAGCATATCGGAGAAAGGTCTTCCCATCCCTCTCTGAGTTTTTCTCACGCGACTCTCTGACGAATCGCGGACTTATACCCCCACACTTGAATTCCCCATCTTTCATTTCGCCAATCAAGGCAACCCCATACGAGCATCGGCAACATCAACCAGCAAATTTCGGCAGGGATCCCTCCAAATCTGATATGATCGCGCTAGTATGTAAGCCGCCCGAAGCCTCCTCTGGTAGCCGCCTCCCCCCCGGTCTACGGTTATTGCACGGGTGTGGTTCGACGTCACAATGTCCGGTGCGCGATTAAGCCTCTGCTCGCCCTGCTCTAGAGGCTGGAACAGAGACGATAGCGCGGCGCGGCGTTGGCGCTCTCGCACTTGCGATGTAGATGCCCATTTCCCGACCTCCACATTCGAGCCCTACCCTCGGCCAAGAAACCTTGCAAATTGCTGTATTTCGGGCATTATGTGCATCGTTCTTTCGGCGTGATTCGAAGGCAACGACGAGCGGTCCTCGCGTAGATTTGCTGGCGCTCTGGTCTCTCTTCAGAGTCACCGCCCTGTAATGTTTGATTATTCCGGTTCGAGGACAAAGTAGTCTACTCCGTATAACTCAGAGTCGTTATCGCGCATCTGGGCGGTCAAGTCTGGTAACTCTAACCCCCCTCAAAACCCGGTAACTCCCTTTCCCCCAGATGCCAATTGTGGATGGACATCCGGGTATAACGTCAGTAGTGCACAACGGTCTCTATCTGGATGTCACATGTGCCGTCAGACTCAAGTCACACAAAGGATGGCCATATCAAACATGTCCGAGTCTTTCTAGTCTCCCGACATAGCTCGACCTCCAGGCGCCGTATAATAATTACTCCGTGGAGGCTGTAAATGACTACTTCATGCAGCTGTCTATCGACCCTCAGATCGATGGTTTGACAGCTCCACCGACATGTGATCAATAAAGTTGGGCCAAAGACGTTTTCTAGAACAGGGGAAACTCTCGACCGGCACGACAAAAGGTAGCCCAATCACCTTGCTACAGACTCCTACATACACGGGATATCCCTGTCTCCTTGTAACGGAAATAGTTTGAGACTCGTCTGACGCTCCTTTTGGTAAGTACAGACTGAGTGCAGTAGTTGCAGTCGTGGTCGAAAGCAGCTCTTCCGCGGCGATGGGATTCTTGTGCAGCTCCCAACGCCCTCTAGAGAGTCTTTTATTCGGCAAGGAGTATCGTAGAACTTCCCCACCAGCAGGACCCTTAACGTTGGATTCTACATACGTCTGCAGCTCGCCTAGCTACATGATGTCTCTCCATAACCTACCTAAAGCCGCGATGGTTCGAAGTAAATACCGCGTTCCGGAATTTCACCGGCGGTGGGATAGGGCCGCCGTGCTTCAAGGTTCTCATGATGCGGCTCCCCCAGAAACGGTTGATAACTCGATATGGGGCCGGATCGTCGAAGCGCCAAGGAGCCTCACAATGATCCCTCTCTCCCTTGTCCTCCCCCATGGGCTATTACGGCATTCACACCTCAGTCAGCACAGACAGGGCGATCGACCGAGAGGCTAGGCGCGTCGCATGGCCACGGCGCCGGTCACGTCGAAGGGAAGAAATGCGAAAGGGATTCCACATTTCTCTACTCCGTAGCTCCATACTTCTTCATGAACTCCGAACTCCATGACACATCAACACGGTCGTGCACGGCGATCCAAGCACTGGCATTACTGTAGAATTAAGTAAGTTTAAGATCTCTTCGGTGGCTTGGCAGAGACCACTTCCGTCGCCAAGCCAACTACCACGGGGTGGGTTTGTTTCACACGGTGAGACCTACGATTTGCGGTTTTTCCGATTTTTTCTCCCATCTCTTCCTGTTTTCCTGGGGCAGGCAATCTGGGGTTCGATGGGTTCTGAACGGATAGAGGTGGGTTTCTTAAGACTAGGACTACGACGCTATCTACGTATCTGGGTATTTCTGTGCGTGTGTGCCTTCTCGTCGAGGTTAGACAACAGCATCCCCACCCGCCGGGCCCCCAAAAGCAAAAGTACGGCCGGCTTGGCCTCCCTTTCGCCGTGCGTCCGTCTTTGTTGAAGAGGGCGTCTTTCCGCTTCGAGATGGATAGTAGTGACTCGTTGGCTTCGCGCCAAGGGCTACATGGGATATATATATCTATGTCGTGTGTTATGTGCGGATGTATGCATGTATTCGTGTATGTATCACGGCTCTTCTGCCCCATCGTAGATCTCCCTCTGTCCCTTGCGTCCATCCAAAACCGCCCCCCGGGCATCCCGAGACCGCCAAACATGTTTCCAATTGAGGAGCCGAGTTTCATCAGGACGCATTGTCGCACAGAGGAGAACGTCGGGGGACAGCCGAGGGTGGGCTGTCTTCTAACTGCGGTAATAAGCGGCGGACGGTCGGTCGGTGTCGGTATTGGTGTCGGTGAGCGACTAGCAGGCAGAGGAGCCAAGCTAGCGCTGCTCTCCCTTTTCAGTCTCCGCCCTGAACAACTCCCCCCACCCTCGGCCCTTCTCCCCCCAACGCTGTTCAGCCGCCTCAGGGATAACGTACCTGGCTATTTTGCGGTATGATGCGGTCGGTCACAAGACGGATTGCCGCTTTGAGCAGCCGCGATCTGACGCGTCTTCCACGGGCGTGCGTGTGTGCGTGCCAGCAGGCGGTCTCTCTACGACCGACGTAGCAGGTTCCCACGAAACTATAATCCCTCGTCCATGCGTTATATACGCGCAAAACGGATGTGTTACCGCCTATCCTTACGGCGATGCGTAACGTGCCCCGGTACTGCTCTTTTCGGCCTAGCTGGGCTAAGTCGGAGCAACGAGTGGCCGCGTACCTGACTGACATGCGAGAAGACGGGCCGCAGTGTGCACGGCCGACTACGATCCGCCCGACCTACAGGAGTGATCCGACATGAGCTCGCCTAAACATCATCACTGCATGTCGTATATAAGACGACTGGATAAATGGAAATCTACAGAGGCCAAGCCTTGCGCGAAGTGGTTTTCATATGGATGCTGTCGGGATTTCTTCGCTGCCTCTGTAGACAGCTTGCGCTGATCGAAGGCCCGTGTGATGGATGATGCAAGTTGTAGAGCATAGTCTTCTTTTCGCATGACGACATCAGAGTCAGCACCCGCCAACAGGTGGTCCTGGTGTTGACTGGGCTGAGGAGCAGCTTGGTCGTCCGACAAGGTACCTCTTGTAAAGAAAGCCAGAGAACCATTCGACATGCCAGCGGCTGATCTGGTGCCGTCATTGCTAAGAGAGCGATATAAATTTTACGAACCAAAGCGCAGTTTGGTTGGGTGCTGGCGAGATGAGCCAATCGGGTCATAGCCACGTACGCAAAGAAGCGGTTCATTGCCAGTTGTCCAAGTAGATATATATCACTTAAAGCGCCGTGTTGCGTTCAGCCTCCTGGACACTATGCCGCTATGCAGTCACGATTTGGGGCTTCCAGGACCTATTCTATAGAGACTGACACAGAGATCCCCCTTCATGGGGATTGGCAAACTGATCTGAAGCCCAGGCGCAAGTTTCGCTTCCCAAGGATTAGTCACTGCACCTGGGACTACAAGTAAAATACAGAGTGACTCTCTGCCCTTCGAACCGCGAGCAAACCCAAGCAGTCCCTAAGTTATGTGTGGACAGCGACATAGGATCGACGAAACGGAAGTGGGCGCTTCTTAGATACCGGTTCGACAGATGAGGGCCGTCAGTCAGCCTCCTTGACATCGGAAGGCCATAGATCGGGACATCAGAGAAAGATGTATATAACCAAGCCCATCTATCTCCACACATAGCCGCAAATCTAGGTAGACCCGTCAACCCAGAACTCGCAACCCGAAGGGGTATTATGTCCCGGTAGTCGTAGATCATACATTTGTAGTAGACGTCTTCGAGCCAAGGCTAGGCCGTCAGTTAACAGACGTTAGTTATTGCATTCTTATGACAGATGAAAAAGGATGCGCGATCCGCACTACATGCACGCCATATGCATGCATGTAGGGATGGCCGTGAACTCCCCAACTTATGAAGGACGGAGTGGGGCCAGATTCAGATGCTGCGAGCCGTATCCCGCATTCCGAGCCGGTCACGAGATGAGGAAGGGCGAAGCCTCGAGCCAGGACGTTGACTGGGAGAAAAGGAAACCTTCACCGTGCCCCTGAGCACGACGTGCCGCTCAGGACCATAGAAAAGTCTATATTATGGTATTTCACCGCCCTTCCTCTCTTTCCTACCCTCCAGTCTCTTCGCACCTGAAAGAAAACCTTTCGTAAACTCGTGCCCAGGGACTCGTAAGGAAGACATGTGTCCTCAAAAGTGTTGCAATTCTCCAGACTGGGGGGCTCTAGGTTCCTGTCTGATTGCTCTTCTAGGTCACTCATCTACAACTGGGGGTGGGAGCAGCCACAAATAGCCTTCAGCTCCTTTGTTCTTGCAATCCTAGGGCCACAAATCAAAGCCCTTTTGTTCCTTCCAACGCCCTTTCAACAAATCACCACATCTGCCGACAACATGAATTAAATCTCGGGACCGCTAGCGGGTAAGCAACGAAGCAGACAAGAACAGGCCCGCAAAGCTGGGAGGAAGTCTATAAGCAGCCCCAGAGTACATTGAAAAAAAGACACAGTAATCAGACCTCCCTGCCGGACCAATCCCATACCACGGGCTCACTAGTGTTCCAAACATGCATGTCATCAGATTCAAAGCACATAACCCCATATCGAACGCCGTCTAATGCTTAGCAGTAACCTTCTCGCCGGTCAACTTCTCAACGTAACTCTTGGCCCTGTATAGCAACGCTGGTCAGTTACCGCTCTTGCATTTCGACGTAGCTACGAAATGGCGAGTTGGAAAACAGGAAAAAGGGTATGGGAACTCACATATCACCCAAAGCCACCATGCAAACCGTCTGCCAAACGCCCAAACCAATACGAGGGGCAACGCCACGGTACAAGCCCTTGATGCCGTCGGTCCCGTAGATGTACCTGAATGTGTTTCCGACCGTCATCTTCTTGGGACGGTTGGGGTCCTCCTTCTTGCTCTGCATCTCGACGCGGATGACCTCGATAGGTTGGTTCCAGGCGGACAAGCCACCGCCCAGGGTCGAGGCGAGGATCTTCTCATAGGCGTTCAGCTTCTCGCCTTGCTCCTTCTTAGTTACTTTGCGAATGCCCTGCTCGGCGAGCCGCGAGAGGCCGAACCGCGAGCCCCAGTTGGTCATTTGTCGGATAGCCACCGCGTTGACGCCCTTGTTGATGCCCTTTATGCCCTCCTTACGGTAGATGTCCATGAAGGTTGCGAAGGTGCTCGGAGGCTTGACGCCGGCGGCAGCCATCTTGTGCTGCGTGATCTCGACCGTCTTCATGCACGTGCAGAAGCCCATAGTGGCGTATGCCTGCGCAACACCTCCGGTGACACCTCCGATGATACCACCGCCGAATTCGGAGGCTCCAGCGACTCTAGCGTAGTACTCGGCCTCGGATGCCACGAAAAGAAGCACGGCGCCTTTGGTGGAGGCTTCGATCCACGCCCAAGGGATCAAACCTTGGTAAAATCCAAGTACACCTCCACGCTGCCACACATGGCTCAGCGCGGCAGGGAAAGAAAAAGAGCGGTTTGCAGCAATTGTGGTCTTGACAACTTCTTTAAAAACGAAAGAAGACATCCTTTTCTTAGCCTTGATCTACGGAGTGATCTACGGAGTGATCTAAGGAGTGATCATGATATATGCTACTCACCTAATGGCTGGCCAAGCGTAGTGACCTCAAATAAGTTCAGGGAGGCCCCCAGCAATAGATTGCTGAACTTGATGGGCTTCTTCTCGAGCGTGGTGGACATCGTGGCTAAGGGGAGTGGAGAGGGGGCCTGACCAAGGCAAACGGGTGCTTCTTCGCAGAAAGGAGAGGGGACAGGAGGCTAAGTGACAGAATGCCGAAGGAGAACGGGGACGCCGGGGCTTGGTGTCGAGATACAACCGCGAAGTCGAACTGTAGGGTCGAGCGAGGCCGCGGCGCGTTACTCTGGTCTTCGGAAGGGGTGGTGTAGTCGGCTCTGGTGTTGAGTGAGATTAGCGACGGGGGGAATCGGATAATACGGATTATCTAATGACGCGGCAATTGAATATGTAGATAGCCGCGGTTCGGATAATCGCCAATTGAATTGAATAACCGACTTTGTTTCCTGCGGGGGAAGGTACAACCTACTTGATTGCGGGCTTCGATTAGAGGGAGTTATTAGACGGCGAGAGGTCTAAAGTAAGACAACCTTATGATTTCGCTTCTTTTCCAAGGGAGCGGTTCAGGGAGCCTCGTTGAGGGGAGGATAATAAGTCGGGCTGTAATGGGCTTACTACGGGTTTTGGCTTTGAAAGTGCATCGGGCGGTGGATTGATCGGTGTCCGAACGAAAATAAATCGCTGGGGTTGGCTGCGGCTGACTCTGGCGGTAGGGTACCCAGCAGTTGAAGCGCCAAGCTTGCGTTTGCTTGGTGAGATTTACGCCGACTCTGTTGAGAGGCTGACGAAGTTGAATTGAGGGGCACCGAGTTGGGGGGTTCCCCCGAAACCGCCCCAGACCTCCTTGTCCGAAGCCATAACCTAAAGTAAGGCACCTAACCTACTTGGTGTAGCTGCTGCTGCATGAGGTAGTGAGCTGGCCAAAAGCGGATAATGTGGGAAGAACACTTCAATGTTTACATATACACAATCGGTGAAGGGTTTAGCCTGCAATACAGTAATTAGTAATACCGGGTGCCGGGTAACAAATGTGTTGTAGCTGCTCCGAGGTATTGGGAGCTCCTACTATATGGGTAGGGGTCGGTTCGCTCTGAGATCGAGCTGTAGCACGAGAACTTGTCTCAAGAGCCAGAAATCTTGGTGCAGTTCAGGGTCAGGGCGTCAATGAAGGTATCAAGTCTCTGAAGGACGGTATTCTTGCATTCGCCTCTCATCGGCCACCATGCATCGCCTACCTAGGTTGGTAACTCGGGTTAGTAACGTCTACGTTGATGTCTAATAATTGGATCATACACTTCTTAAAGGATAGACTATAGTGTATATCCTAGGTAGATAAGTGTTATTCGGTTCGACAAGTTGGGGTTGGACGTTACTTCACGTTACAGATGTCAACTTAGCACAAAGTCATCGTCCCGATGTTAGGCAGTGCATGGCATCTTGCAGTTCTGTGGTGAACATTGGTATCTTGCAGCCAGAAAGACCATCATGGGTCATCGCGATGTAGGCAAATAAAGTTGTTTATTATACACATAAGCGCGGTCTTGGTATCAACAGGAGCTTTCCTTACATAACCCCTAATTTTGATACAATGCTGCCCTTAATGAATCCATCTATTCCCAGTACGAGCTCCCTTGAATTTGACATAAATACAAGCCAGTAAACATCATATCTACTTCGTTTATGCCTTGCTGGCAATCTCCTTCCACTTGGCAGTGGAGAAACTCTTGGGTCGCTCGATCGGGGCACCGACGGCACGGTCGATGATGAGCTGGGGCAGGACGCCAATGGCGCGGGAGACACCGAAGAGGACGGTGTAGAAGTTGCTCTCGGTGAGACCGTAGTACTGGAGGAGGACACCGGAGTGGGCGTCGACGTTAGGGTAAGGGTTCTTGGTCTTGCCGTGCTCCGTCAAGACGCCAGGGGCGATCTTGTAGACCTGGCTGACGAGCTGGAACATCGGGTCGTTGGGCATCTTCTCCTGGGCGAACTTGCGCTGAGCCATGTACCGGGGATCAGTCTTGCGGAGGACGGCGTGGCCGTAACCAGGGACGACACGACCAGAGTTAAGAGTGGACCAGAGGTAGTCGGTGATAGCCTTGTCGCTCAGGTCATCGCCAATGGTCTTCTTCATCTCAGTAAGCCAGTTCAGGACCTCCTGGTTGGCCAAACCGTGGAGAGGACCAGCGAGACCATTCAGACCAGCAGCAAGGGACAGGAAGGGAGAGCTCAGGGCGGAGCCGACAAGGTGGGTGGTGTGGGCGCTGACGTTGCCACCCTCGTGGTCAGTGTGGATAGTCAGGTACAGGCGCATCAGCTCAACGAAGTCAGCGTTCTCGCCAAAGCCGAGCTGGTTGGCGAAGTTGAAACTGAAGTCCTTGTCCTTCTGGACAGGGGCGACCTTGCCGCCCTTGAAGACGTTCTGGTAGATGCGAGCGGCAATGGTGGGCAGCTTGGCAATCAGGTCCATAGAGTCCTCGAAGGTGTATCCCCAGTAGTCCTTCTTGTTCATGCCCTTGGCGTAGGCCTTGGCAAAGGAAGACGTCTGCTCGAGAGCAGTGACGGCGAGGGAGAACTGAGCCATGGGGTGGAGGTCGGTAGGGCAGCGGTCGATGAGCTCCTCGACGAACTTGGGCACATCGGATCGGGCGGCCCACTCGGCCGACAAGTCGCGGACCTGCTGCTCGGTAGGGACCTCACCGGTCAGGAGGAGCCAGAAGATGCCTAACAATTAGCTGCTTGGAATGATTTGCGGAAGAAAGGTCACAAGTAGGTACCTTCGGGCAGGGGCTCCTTTCCGCCGGGAGCCTTGGGGAGCAGCTCCTGGCATTCGGGGATAGTCTTGCCACGGAAACGTATACCCTCCTCAGCGTCGAGAACGGAACCTTCCCAGACAAGAGCCTTGATTCCTCGAGCACCGCCGTAGACCTGGTCGAGAGTGACCTTGTCAATGACCTTGGAGCCGTGCTCTCTTTGTTGATGATGTCAGTAAAAGCTGGGGGCTATAAGGCAAATGCAAATCAGTTGGCGGGACAGCTCCTTACTTCCTCAGGGTCTTGATCTCCTCGATCTTCTCAGGTAGCAGCTCGGCGAAGCGCTCCTTCAGCGTCTAGAGCAGAGGGGTCAGCTCATGGTTTGCTAATTGAGCCGTGCGCAGTATAATACCTGTGTCTTAGCCGAGTAGCATCGGGCGAAGTTGAAAGCCGTACTACGGGCCGTGAAGCCCGAGAACCTCGTAGCTCGGAGGGCGGCCGAGCTCATACGCAGCGTAGCAGCCATCGTGTGTATATGTTTGCGCCGGCTAAGGTTGTGACAAGACCCAGGAACGGAAACAACAGAAGAGGACAGGAAGTGAGAAGAGTTCTTCGGGTTCTGCGGTTGAGAGAGTAAAAGTTGTAGAGACGGAACGGAAAATTCAAGAAATAGAGCATAGATATGCAGCTTTAGCGGCAAAATACTTCCAGGGATCCGAGCTGGAATTGGTGGGCTGCCCTTCTATCCTTACCGGGTGCCTTTGGGGCCAAAGGAAGTTTTTGTTGTGATTACCGCGGGTCATTGAACAATTCGGTCTAGTGGCTTTTCCCTCAGTCCCCAGTGACATAATACAACACCCCAAGCTTTTCTCATCGTGCATCGTAATGTCCCGATCTTTTCCTGAATGTTTATTTGGCATTGAGTATTGTGTATCCTCTTCGGGAGGTAACCTCAGGTAATTATTCACGACATGCAGCTCTTGTTCTCCAGAAGTTGACATGTAGTTAGACGTCATCTGGGATGCATAAGCATTGAGTAGGTAGGATTGGATACCGTCTTTCGGGATATTGATGCAAAGCTACGCCACCACTCGAGAACAGTGACTGAGGGTTTTATTGATGAAATTTTATTAAACGAGTTGAGGAACATCTGCGAAGTACGTCGTCTCTACAGACGAGGTTACTTCTATTTCCACCTGCAGTAGTTCCCTTCACTCATCTTCTAGTTCACTATGTACCTTGATATGCAACTAAAAGTGAATATGCTTAGCGTCAAAGGGCCGCATCTAAACCATACCTGCTAGGTAGGTAGGTAGGTGGGTGTTCGCTTACTGGTATCGACCTCGGTGCTGAGAAACAACTTCTCTCGAGAAAGAGACTTCCAGTGTCTTTCAGATTCCAGAATAAGGCAATTACAAGACATAAAGGTGAACTATGTGCCTACGTCAACCACTTGTATTCATTGGTAAGGCATCGAGTTGAATGATGCGGGCAATCACGATTGTCCAAGTGCTAATACCTGGGTAGTTCAAGTATTATTGATTAGATAATCGTGTAGGTAGCAGCCGGCCTCAGGAAAGGCTTTCGGCGGTACATAGTAGAAAAGTGAAAGTGGGGAACCTCACCACTAGAAAATTGAAGTCCTCTGCCACCCTGGGTCTGATCTGATTCCTTCTTCCAACTCCAACCACCTTTTCCCTCGTTCTTGGAGCAAACCCTTTCATCACCAAGCACCCGCCATCACACGTAGCAACGCTCACCCATCAATCCCGCATCTAGCATCTCGCCCTTTCGGTGCTGGTGGCAAGTCATTGGTATCATCACCACCTTTGACCCCACAATCGCCAGTAATTCTTTCCGCAAAGCACTGTACACCCGCTCGGTCAGACTTGCCTAGCAAAATCTTAGCAGCGTATCACCAACAGGGGTCACTCTGTCACGAACGCGCGGACACACATATCCTCTCTCTGTCTTTTTTAATCATTTCTAGGCGCCTCGCAAGCATTTGCGATATTTCTAGACCTGCTGCCGACTGGCACTCTGTCCTTTTAGGCGTGCATTCTACTACGTATTCGGCCTACAGCTAATGCTTTTGGGAGCCCTGTAACACATTTAACGCGACCCGGCCAAACAAGCACAAGTAGTTGTCAGCGTACCAAGATCCTCCCGTACTCGTACTCTGGTGATATCTAAGACTACGACGCGAGTCTCTCACCTCTAGTGCTACATTGGCTACGCTGGCTTCCCTGGTGCTGTTCATTTCCCCTTTGTCCAGCAGAGACACGACTCAATCTCAATTCGGTTGGCGATCTTACGTAGCCTTGAAAGAGTATCTCCAGGCAGAATGTCTTCACCAGTAGCAGACTTGGAGGCCGGCTTGAATGCCATGCAGGCGCTGAAACCACCTGGAGTATCGGGATCTAAAATCCAGTCTTTGACGACCCTTTGTGTCGAAAATGTCCAGGTAAGCTTCGATTTGCGCACGTAACTATGGCACATGCGTCGTAATGGCTGAGCTAATATCATCCCCCGCGGGTTGTAGTCCGAAGATGTCTTGATTCAGAAGATCTTCACCCACTTCAAGAAGGCCCCCGGAACGCACAAGCTAGGAGTACTCTACGTTGTAGATTCCGTAACTCGAAGATGGGTCGACCATGCCAAGCAACAAGGACAGCAGATTAATAGTTCTGCGCCCCATGGAACTTATGCCGCTGGAGTGCATAGAGTAACGGAGTTGCTGCCCGTGCTTATGAATGATATTCTTCAGAATGCCCCTGCAGAACAAAAGGTACGCTTCATCACACAATCTAACGGGCTCGCCGCATCGTAGTCACTGGCAGCAGCACATCCATAGAGCACCGTAACGTACGTACGTGCCTGTGGCGTCAAGTGACGACTCATCTACCGCCCGAGGCATAATTGCTGCTCCGTCTGATCCCGCCAGGCGGCCGAGCCTATAAATGTTTGCTACGAGGATGACCAAGAACATGAACTTACTTGAATTTGCGTGTAGGAAAAGATTAAAAAGCTCATTGACATCTGGGAAAAGGGACAGACGTTTCCCACGCCCTTGATTGAGTCCTTCAAGCAGAAGCTTAACGCTCCTTCCGTCAAAGGTAGGTCTTTAACACTCCACACTGAGGCTGCTCCTAGTTCTGGGCAATGTATGGTACGGCGTAAAGATCAAGTCTCTAATTCCCATCCTGTTTACTTAGAGGAGTCGACGACACCCATCGGCAGTCCCCCGCCCGGTCCCGGCCTTCTGGGCTTGACGGGGAATAAAGCAGCAACCACCGAGGCGCCAAATGCCATCATGGAAGCTCTCGCCAACATCGCCCGGCAGAATATCACATCAGCACCGAGCAGCAACCCTATTCTAGCCCCAGCTAATTTGTATAACTTGCCAGGAGTGCAGCCAGTCGCGGCACCACCAGCTGCTCCTGCTCCCACCCTAGGTCAGAACCATGCTGCTTCATCTACTCCTTATCCAGCGGCCGCCCCACCCGTAAACGCGCCTGGACTGCCTTTCCAGTTCTCTCAGCTTGGTCAAGCACCTGCTCAGCCTCCTATCGCGCCGGTGCCAGCGAGTGCTCCGGCTCAAGGTTTTCCTGGCATAGTAGCTCCTGTTGCGCCGCCCGCGCCGCCGGCCGCTGGAATGGATCCCCACGTCCAACAGCAGGTTATGTTGATCCAGCTTCTGGCTAGCCAAGGCGTCCCCTATGATAAGATTCCTGCCATCGTAGCCAGCATGCAAAGTAGTACTGGTGCTACAGCCGCCCCAGCTGCCCCCGTTCCTCCGCCTGGTCAGTCCCCGTATACCGCCGCCGGCTGGGGCCAAGACGCCTATCGCCCTGGTGACTCAGGTGGTCGCCCTGACTATAGCCAAGTGCGGTCGCCAAATAGATTTGCGGATCGGTCAAGATCGCGTTCCCCGCCCCGCCACTGGGATTCTCCTCGTGGCCGCGGCGACCGTGATTACGGTGTTTACAGTCGTGACTCGCCCGGACCCGGACGAGGTAGAACCCAGGACTATCGCCAGCGCAGCCCAGCTGGCCGCCGAGGCCATAGCCCAACCCCTCCCCACGACTACCCCCAACCGCCGGCCACCAAATGGGTTGAATATGATCGATCGATTCCAAGCGGTCACATTAAGGGTATGTCACTCCAAAAGACAGTTAGTCACGTGATGAAATAAGCTAACAACCATCGACAGTCCTGAGCAGAACCTTGTTTGTCGGAGGTGTCACGTAAGGTCTCCTCCATTATTGCCTTCGTAAGGCACGAGAGCTGATTGGTAATTTTAGATGTCCCGAGAGCGAACTTCGCAGCGTCTTTAACCGCCACGGCCGGGTCCAGACGTGCATAGTAAACAAAGACAAGCGCCATGCGTTTGTAAAAATGATTACCCGACGCGACGCTGTTGCCGCCAAGGAGGCAATGGAAAGCGGCCCATTCAGAGTCCGTATGCCCCGAAAAACTATATTCCGGATAGACTGCTAATTTGAACTTAGACACGCTGGGGAGTTGGTTTCGGACCCCGTGATTGCAGCGACTATCAGACTGGTATCAGCGTTATTCCTATCAACAAGCTCACCGAGGCGGATCGGAAATGGATGTTGACGGCGGAGTTTGGCGGCAGCGGCGGCAGATCCATCGAGACGGGCTTAGTTGTTGAAGAGCCCGACATCGAGATTGGCGCTGGTGTCTCATCGAAAGCTATAAGTCGGCGGATGCAGACCGACAGGGGTGGTAGAAATGGACCAAAGTCCAGCCGCGGACCTAGCGGAGAGGATGAGAACGACCTCACGAGATGGCGGCGAAACCGGGACAACCGCCGTGATGATCGCCGTGATGATAAAGGATTTGCCAACAACAACAACAGCGGCAACATCACCCAACCTGCCATGCCCGAGTTCCCATTTGGAATTTCAGCAGGGCCCAACGGCATGCCGGTGTTCCCGCCCGGCTTCGCCTTCCCTCCTCCTGACCAGTCCGGCGGTCACGCATGAGCGGACGGCGTGAGCAGGTCAAGTCTGTTTAGTTCGGTGTCGGGCGTGGGCCGTCAGACCTTCAACGATATCCACGATATCACCTGCTACTCGCAATTCACCTTTCCGCCTCGCCGGGTCACCTGGAAGTTATAAATATCACAACTTCAAGTTGAGAATGGATGCAACTTGAGGCTGATGTACAGAGAAGGCTATGGCGTCATTTATACCACCTCCTGCCTGGGCAACTTGCGAAGCTTTCTATGGGCTACTCTGCATCAGCAGGCGTTGGAGGTTACTTTTCTGCATGGAAGACGGCGTTTATGTGTTGTACTTGTCATGAGGTTTTGATGTCGTACGGTCAATGAGAGAAACGCAGGCCATAAAAAGTTTGCGCGCTGCGTTTCTCTGTTTAGGGGATGGGTAGACTGGCACTACCACTTGCTGCTTTGTCTGTATACGACTTGACTTCTATTTCTAGCCCTAATAGAGACACGTCGTGTTGCCAAGTGATGATGTTTTGAGAGGCATCATAGTAGAAACCTCCAGGCTTTGATCAACCAGACCCGTCCATGAATACCATAACCTCGCCTCGCCTTCCCGGTCTTGTTCGCGGAATCGAGGTGGGCACGTAGCACCTGCATACAGAAGCAGCTAACCTCCCGGGCCCCGGGCTCGGTCTCGGCGACACGAAGTCTGCATACTCGGGCATAGAAGGTGATTAATATACGGCCTAGCCTAGAACCTAATCCAGCTCGTATGCTTTTCTTCCTTTGCCATGACGGACGGGACGGACGGCGTGGACAAGTCTGCCAGCTCGCCCAGGCTACGAAGCAGTACGTGCATACATAGTACGTACGCGCGAACCGAATCAAGCGGGACCGACCTATATATATATATGTGCATTCCCTAGACATGTAGGTTATATGAGGTGATTACCAGTTAGGTAAGTAATGTCCGTACATAGTATTCTTATGTATGCGTCCACTGGGGACCACGTTGTCCCCGGTGTCGCCAGGCTACCTACCTACACCATCTGCATTACAGCACCGCGGTGCACGCCCGTATCCACCACATCAGGGTTTCGTGACTTCCTCGGCAACAGCCAACTGAAAGGAGGACAAGGAGGATCACTTTGGTAACGTAAGCTATAATGGACGTCTACTAGGCCGGTCGGGGGAGCTGATATCTGATAGCTATTGCTATTTCGTAACATACATAGGGTATTACGGGGAAGCGTATGCCCTACAACACTATCAACGAGCTACTGTAACTCCGCGTTAGACCCTCAACTACATACATATAAACATACATGTATGTATGTGGACGGAAGCAGCCATCAGACGAACCGGTGGAGGCGGACTTTCGGCCTCCTCTACAAACCGGGGTATGTAGAGATATGCTATTTCTGCAGTGTCCATATTGCTATTTCTGCAATGCCCACTTAACAGCTCGGAGCTAAATGTACCATACTATTAGCCCCATCCAAATGTAGGTATTAACCACCATTACCCTTATTTTCAGTTAATGCATTTGCGGTTACCATTTCAATATTCCTCGGCGATGTATAAAAACGTCTAACGCATTGCAGATTGCAATCGGAACGAATATGTGTCCTTGGAACGTGGCTGGATTGAAGGCGGAGTTTTTTAAGGGCGGTAATATTGTTAGTTGAAGGTTGGTGGTAGAGGTATGGCAGGTGGTGGACGGGTGCAACATATGGGGTACGGCAGTAATATCAATATGGACACTGCAGAAATAGCGAATCGTGTATAAAGCTACATATATTCCACATATTCCGCCCTGTCCCGGCGCTGCCGGCGCATGTATGAACGAGTAGCTTATACCAAGACACCGTGCGGACCGAGGCATTTCTTCTTTCTTCCCTGTACCTATGGAAATAAACACTACATACACAAACATTACCTAATAAAGTCCGGCCCATCAGCTTCGGTTATCCCGTCCCGCGGAGCTATCCATGTTGTACGTAGCTGACTGCCAGAGCACCATGCCGTATTACCTAACGAGACGTAAGCACCGGCATATCACGTAACGTAGCACCGATGGGACGTACTGTTTGGTTCGTAAGACCGCTCGCGACTTCAGCCAATGTACCTTCTAAGTCCGCTATTGTACGTAAAGCACCCGCTTCCGTTTGCGAGGCGATGCGTGGAATTTTTCTAGAAGGAAACTTTCGGTTCACGGTCTGCCGTCCTACACTGCATGTAACTGACGTAGCTCCCAAGGTATGTAGGTCACCGAGAGAGAGGCTTTCGTCATGCTACGCACGGAGTTGGGGGAACTGCCTGCGGTAATCTCGCACACGTACCTACCCGGGACTTCCTCCCCGTTTCTGAGGTCGTTGCTAGATGGTCTACCTTTGCAACTAGCTATTATGGGTAGTTTTTATTCGATATCAAGGTGCTTTTTAATATATTGGTAATGTATTTGATAGTTTTCGCTTCGATCTTAGTAGAACTGTTTAATAATTAAAATACGACAATAGAAATTAGAAGTTTCTATTTATCTAATTTTTGAATATTATTCTTATTCAGAGTACTCTACACATATCTACTCCGACAGGCCGTAATTATCATTCTCTTCTTCCTCGTAGCTAAGATCAAAGTCTACACAAGGATTCAGCTCGGCTCGCTCGGCCTCGAGCGCCGAGCGCGTATTTATATCAAGCCCTTCTACATCGATATCTAACGCAGCATTACGCATATGAGTATCTCGTACAACCGGACTATCGCCGAAGATGATCTCCTGCTGCCTCGGAAACCTTCGTATAGGGGGGTATCGGGTATTTTCCTGCTGTAGAGCCTCGAAGCCACCCAGTAGCGGCCCGTGGACGTCCTCGTTCAGGTGGGCTTCCGCGCGGAATAAGCCCGTGTTAGCGTAATTCGGACCTTGGACGGCACCTATGCTCTCGTCCGGATGGATTACCAGCTCGCCGTTGCGTAGAAACTCCTTGGCCTTAACACGACCCAGCTGGGATTCAGGAGGACCGTCCGGTGGCGGCACGTCAGCGTGTGGTATAAAGGGACGTGGACGTCGAATAGCCTGCTGCTTGCCACCTCTTTGCAGCCTTAGGAACGCTGAGGATTGTAGAAAACCAGATGACACTGTGGTCATCCCCTTATTCTCGCCCTGCGTCTGTTCGTCGTCTTCGTCCAGGGCCATGACGTAGACCCTTCCGGTGCCGTCCCCAACGGCGAGTTTGGTAAAGTCGGGAGAAAAAGCACCACACATAATGGGCCCAGAGGCCTCGATGAGGTCCTTGACGAGTACAGCTCTGCCATGGCGAATATTCCACACTTTTATAACACCGTCGGAGGAGCCCGTATAGAGCCTATCTGCAGTCGTTCCCCATGCTGTGAACTTGGCGCCGACGTCCTCCTGCTCCCTTTCGCCTAAAAGTTCCTCGACTGGGTCGCCGTGTTCAAGGGTACATATAGGTAGGTCACTGAGAGCCGAGTCCCAAACATAGACGTTGCCGTCCGTACAACTGGCTGTTACATAGCAATACAGCGTACTATTGGGCCTGTTCGGGCACGAATATTAATATTATAAAAAGTCTTTACACTGTAAGCGCACAGACGAAGTAGCACGTACCGGAGGGATATTTCGTTAATATCAATAGCAGGACAGTCAAGCGTCTTGATGGCCGTATAGGCACCGCTTTCGTTCTTCTCGAAAATGCGTATCTGCGTGTTCACATTTCCCTCCAACTCTAGGCCCGATGCAGAAGTTGCTGCTGCGAAGGACTCCCTAGTTGGGTGCCATACAACTTCGAAAACATTCTGAGTTGCCGCGCTATTGACTTTGACTTGCGTCCCCGTAATCGCGTTCCAAAGGCAAAGCTCACCGGTGTTCCTTCTGTCCTCGGGGACGTCATGGTCATCGCCGCCGGGTAGAGGCCTCGGGGAATACCCAATGAGTAGTTGGTCCCTCACCTTGGGAGCCAAACCCCAGCGGATCGCAGATGGGAAGTAGGCCCACTTTTCGGATGGCACATAATCCTCGTCGTGGACTCTGGTACAGGAGTACGCAGCAAACCGACTAGCAGATATATCAGACATATTCACCTTATACACCCGTACAGCATTGGTAGGAACGTCGGCGGCCGTGGCAATCATGCCGAGGGGGTGCTTCGATGCCACGACAAAGTTCACGTGACCTTCATGACCCCAGGTCCCTACGACATCCATCTTGTCGCCATCGAGCCTCCAGACTTTGACGGTCTTGTCGAAACTGGACGTGAAGGCGAGGTCGTTCACGGGCTCGTAATCCGAGGATACGACAGAAGTGAAAAGCCAAGGATCCTGGCTCTCTCTCATGGATTCCAAAGCATTATCGCCTTGTGACACGATTGGGCGGATGATGCGGTGGTCGGGATATGCCCGTAATGTCTTAGAAGTGACCGAGCCGAGCAATAGATTACCTGGCTTATTGTACTGCTGGTTGTGTGAGTCGGAATGGGTGGTTGTGCCACAGACAAAATGCGTGTTCGATAGCCAGCTGAGAGTCGTGATGTCTCCAGCACAGCCCGTCCATTCGATCTTGGGCTCAAGAACATCTTCACGGTTGGTCTTGAATGTAGTGGTGAAGTTTTGATACCGCCGGATACTGAGTGGGTGATTGCCACCGATCTCCCTGGCTAATAGCAGCGAGGGAACGACATTTGCTCGTGAGATATCGACTTGCTTATCGCCATCGTCCCTCTCTATACGGAATGACTTGGGCGATGTGTTGATTCGCCGGTAGAATAAGTCTGCAAGGTAATTATCTACGTCAACGTCAGACCGCGCCAAAAGAGAAAGAGGCGGGTCGCGATAGTCTTTGTAACCGTTCCGAATAACTTCAATGATGCCGTGACGTATCGTAAGATCTGCCACGTCTTTCTTAAGAAGGTGGCGTAAGTCTCGTTGGTAGTCTCGGCCCCTTGTAGCGTCTCTCCCATAGAGAGCCCTAGCAAGGTAGCGAAGATATTTCACCTCGGCCTCACTGAAATCCACATGGATAGTACATGGCTGGCGGAGTTCTTCTGCACCCAGACGGATCAACCGACCAGAGTTGCTCGCGCCAGCTATGAGACGTTGCCGGTCGGGACCTGTCAGATAGGGCCGTGACCTTAAGCCAAACCATTGGTTCTTCGGCGCTTCTGGCGTGCCTTCCTTTTTCGATTCGAATGCTTTGCCGGATTGCCACTGTGAGGCCCTGGCTCTCGTCCGGAACCTTTGCGGAGTGATCAACGGCTTCTTCTTGGGTAGGAGCGGTGGGGGTGTGGGCGCCCGCCAGGGTTCAGATCCAAGCTCTTCATGCTCTCCGAGTTCATCATCATAGTCAGGCTCCAGCAACCCTTCATCCACGCTGTCGAACAGCTCATCATGCTGGGTTGTACCATAGCTACCCGGAGTTCGGTGGCGCTCTGCCTCGATGGAAGGAATAATGGCACTCGGACGTGAGGGCGGCTGCGTGTGTACGGGAACAGAGGAAGGAGCACGATATGCCTGGTATCCGTTAGAAATGCATAGAAGAATGCCATGTCCTGGAGGAACTTACGGGAATCTTGGTTAGCTGGTTCACCAGCTGTTGAATCCGGGTAGCTACATTAATTTCTACCTCGTGAGATAGCTTGCCATTTCCACGGCGAAAATGAGTTTCAAAGTCCTTGTCGGCAACCTGGCCAATGATGGTCTTTCCGAGGTCCGCAGTGTTGTACGTTCCCTCGGGGAGCTTATTCAAGGCAGCATCGAGGTGTGGGATAACCTGCCGCTGTAAACATGTCATAAGCGCGTCCCGGTCAATTTGTCCAGCGGCGCCGTTTACGCCCGTCGAGTTGAGCTGAGCTGCGCCGTTGACCCCATGTCTAACGGAAGCGTCGACTTTGCGACGCTTCGCCGGTCTATTGTTTCCGTTAACTAGTAATGGCGTCGCAGGCTGCTCCTGTGGAGAGATTGTAGTCGTATGGGCAGGGACTGGGAGAGCTTGAGGCGAACGAGTGGAAGGGGATGCTATAGAGGATATTGGGCGAAAGGCAAACGGCGCAGGCTCGTGAAGTTGGTCGCCTGGTCCGTCGTCGATGGTTAGATCGATGACATGATGCAACGCCATATTCGATGGAAACGCGTCGGCTGAACCATCGACGCTTTTTATCACGCGGTTTTAGTAAAATTATAAGGGAAAATCAAGGTTCTAAATTCAAAAAAGGCGAAACTTAGTACAAGAAGAAAAATTGGGTATTATAAAACTTAAGAAAAAGTTTAAATAACGTTTTCTAATAAGAATAAAAATTTACGTTATTTAATTAACAAACGTTGCTAATGTTTCCAAAAAAAATATTTTATTTAATAATGAATAATTATAAGTAATTAAAGGGTTTAATCTGTTTAAATTAATATTTATCTTATATTATATTACCTGCGGTACTTAACTACGTATTTAGCTACGATATGCCGAAGCTGTTTTCGGGTTTTAATTTTTGGATCTATATTCTAATAGATTAAGGCCTGGTCCATTTCTCTCAATTTCATGTTTAAACAATTATAAATACATGCTTAGTCTCTTCCCTCCTTATCCAAGCCAGCGTCGAAGGTCTTCGGCAATGTACCGTTTAGAGCTTCGGCTTGACGTTTGCGGCTTCGGCGTTAATCTCGGCGTACAGGCGGTCGATCTCCGCCCTGTACTTCCGCGCCGTTTGCGGTCTCTTAAGCTTTAGACTATCGGATAAACAAAGTTAGCAAACCGGAAGGGCTATTTCAAGGACGAGCGTCATAAAATCGCTGGGGACCGCAAGGAACTTACGTCGGCGTTAGCAATTCGTTCTGGATGGTGAACGGCTCGATATCCAGAAGGACGTTGCGGACTCTCTCATAGCCGTTGAACTTGTGGCTCTTGCCAATGTCGTCGAGGTGCTTGAGGAAAGCCTTCCTCACCCGAAGGTCCTTCGCCGCGACCCTTACGGCTTCGAGGTCGTCCGGTGAGATGGTTTTCTTCAGAACCTTGCTCGCAAACGGCGCAAACGTGGGAGGGTCCACCCCGAAGATGCCAACCAGGGTAGACTGGCTCGGATCGCCGTGCACATAAGCCATCGCCACCAACCCGGAGCTGCCCATATACACGTTCTCGATTCGCTCAGGCGAGATATACTCTCCCTGAGACAACTTGAGGACGTTCTTCTTGCGATCGACGATCTTTATACGGCCCATTTCGTCGATCTCGGCAATATCACCCGTGTGGAACCATCCGTCGGGCTCGAGGGCCTTGGTGGTCTCTGCCTCGTTCTTGTAGTACTCCCGGAAGATGCTCGGTCCCCTCAGCAACAGCTCACCCCGAGGTCGCGGCCTGTCCGTAACGAGGTACTCCAGATCCGGCACGGATTCCAAGCAGATCTCGATGCCAGGGACAGGTGGTCCGATGTTGCCCGTTGTGAAATCGCCACGCATCTGGAAGGAAGCCACGGCGTACGATTCGGTAAGACCATAGCCCTGGGTGAAGTAGTTGCCAAACGCTGCTCGTAGAAAGGTCTGGACGTCCGGGTCCAGCTGTGCGCTACCACTCACCATGGAGTGGCATTTGTCCAAACCAATAGCAGCAAGAACCTTGGGCGTCCAAATTCGATCGTAGATGAGATGCTGATTGTGTGCCTTTCCAGGAGGCAGCTTCATGCTGGCTTTCTTGGTGTCAATGACCCTACGAGAGAGAGCACCTCTGATTCCCGGCGCCTGAACAGTCTGAGCTTGAATGCCAGTGCTAAACCGGTTGTACAGTCGCGGCACTGATACGATGCAGGTCGGTTTGAGAATCTTCAAGTCGTCGACCAACTCCAACATATTGCCGTGGAAGAAACCCAGCGCGGCACCTTCAGCGAGAGCCGTCTGATCAGCCATCCGACCGTAGATGTGAGCGAGCGGCAAGTAGGATATCGTGGAGTCCTTATACGAGGTCTGGCCACTACTCCGAGCGCTTGCGACGGCCGCAACGCAGTTGGCGTGTGTCAGGACGACACCTTTGGGGTCGCCTGTCGTGCCGGATGTGTAGTTAATGGTAAGGACATCGTCCGGGCGTGGTGGGCGTGGGGGGTGCGCGGCCTGGGCTCCGAGCTTCTCAACCGCCTCCAGGGACCAGATCTGAACGCCACGTTGGGCGGCAATCTTATTGAGCAGGGCCAACTTGGAGCAGCCGTCTGGTTCACCCGCCTCCAGAGAATCAACCGATATGATCAGCTTGATGGATGGTACTCGTGGAGCAAGGGCAAGGAGCGTCGGAATATGAGGTAACGAGGCCACGACACAGGAGAGTTCGGCATGCTTGAGGATGTACTCGCCGGCATCGGCTCCCAGGGTCTCGTATAAAGACACACTAAAGAGCGACTGCGAGGTCAGGGCCAAGTCTGTGGCGAGCAGGGCAGTCAGTACATAGGTCATTCCGAGTGGTCAAGGTTCAGCATGCGCCCTCACCTGTGATGTGCCATTCGGGCCGGTTCTGGCTCCAAATACCAACTCCATAGTTGCCAGGAGGGACGCCGATTCGGCGATGAATCTCGAATATACCGGAGCCGAGATCCTTGGATCGCTTGTTCACCTCAGCATACGTCTGCCAGACATACTTTTCCTCCCAGCTCTTGGTAGCGGGATTCCAAGGGCGAGCGCCCAAGCACCTGTTATTGGGGAAGCGCTTAACAGTGTCTTCCCATGTGTCGTAGAAAGTACGTATAGATGGATCGTAGGTCTCTAACAGCGGTTTGTCGGTATAGCGCCAATGACGATAGATCGGACTGCGGCCTTCGCGTTCAGTGCCTGGCAAAGGGAGCGCATAGGGGGTGCCGGGAGGGGGTGGTGTTGTCAATTGCTTGATTTGGGCTTGCGTCTGAGGGTTGGGACCCATCGTGGTATCAATTGGATTGCGGTTGTATGGTTTCCCTTTCAAAGTTACGTGCTGGGATATTCACCAGGCCAATGGAGCTGGTGTGGTGGAAAGCAGGCTGTGAGATGGGATCCCTTGCGACGACGCAAAGCTACAACTGTATGCGACGCGATAAGCCTAAGTTGGGAGGGAGGATCGAAGAATGTTTCGGACCAGCGCTATCCTCTGTACAGAGCGGCTCGAAAGGCAGATAAAATGGTTTGAATGAATAGAATATACTGATGACAACTTATTTGGTAGTTAGGTTAAAATGTAGTTGTACGTACAGGTCAGAACAGGAATGGGGGGTTTCGTCAAGTGATGATGATTCTTGTTGAGCGAAGCAGCTACAGTAGATCTACAGAACCTGGGTCCAGCAGGTTCCGGGGGGTTTTCATACTCCACCACGGTTGCTAAACATGTAAATACGCCAAACCCATTGGTTGTATAGGTCGCTCGCTGCCTTCCTTTCATGGGTCATGGGGTAATGATGGCGCACCACTAAAGACCGGGGCGGAGATTACATTGTAAGTACAAATGACGGGGACGGCCAGGTAGCCGGTAGCCTCATTAATATCTCCACCCGTGTGCTTAAAGAGCCGAGGTTGCTTTTGCATCCGTACCTCGGACCGGATATTCAACCAATGGCGTACCTAGTTGGAATCTCTAGTATTTGAACTACAGCGATTTATGTGAACTGTTTCCAGGACGGGGTGACAATATCAGTAGTACCCAGTAATGGGTTCCAGATGGCTGTGGAGTACATACGGCCGACTTGATTAGGGGGCGACTGGCCGGGCTGGCCGGGAACTCCACACTCTTTGCACGACATCCACCATCTCGCACATGAGAATCTCCTTCAAAGAGGACGTCGAAGACAGATGCGCATTATTATCTAGTGGTTGTAGGCGATTCCTCGGGTAGGCGGGAAAGGAAGACATTGGCACCAGAGTTGTGGCTCTGCATTCAGGGCTGCCGCAAAACGAGACGCATACTCTTTCTATGTGTGTCTCTGTGTCAGTGTGATGTTTCGTGCCATTCCTTGCATCTCGACGATGACAGAACGTTTTCGTGGGAAACCGAAAGCCTGATTATTATACAATTGCTTATATTACTCCTTCCTGTGTGTAAATAGTCAAGTCCAGCTTCAACCTGGAACATGGGCCTTCTTCTATGTAATCCTAGACGTATAGGGGTTCGGTAGCTATCAGCCAGGAGGGTTTTGCTGATAAGGGTAACGAAGATGTCGACTTTAATGATACACCAAAGCATGGCAGCATTGCACGAAGCAATGTGTGCTATTTTGTTTTATATCTAACAGCCGCTCAAGTCTTCGGCGAAATGAAAAGCTGGTCTGCTTGTTCTGGATTTGATCTGCCCTGGCTGGTATGAAGGATCTAAGAGTAATAAATTCCTAAAAGGCCTTTGACAACACCTAGGTTCTACTGAGTAGCTCTAACAATTCGAGTAGCAAGTACATCTATGGATACAAGCAATTACTATGCAGAAAGGGACAAGGGGTTATTGTTGCTCGTTAGTAACCACTTTACAATGGGTGTATATGAAAATGATAATCTATCATACGACCCACCGCCAGCAGAGTCGTGTTGAGACTAGCAAATATTGCCTGCTATGTGCATCATTCCGTCAATGTTGTAGAGAATGGGTGTTGCTGATAAGCCCCGGGGAACTTCGGCATAAAGGAGAGACTTGGTTCCAAGCGGCAGGAGTATAGAACGATGGGATGGATTCACGAAGTTAATGCAATGGGAGACTTGGGGGTAGTAACCAGTACATATAGGCTGGAGTAAATATACTTAATCTAACGTCAGGTGTATTATTGTCCACAGTAGTTGCGTCTGTCGAAAGTTAATCTTCCACGGAGACAAATGCTTCCCTTAGCATTGATGCGTGGAACTGTCAGACTGGAATGACTTGAGCCATGCATAGTAGGCGCTTATTTTTCCCACCCTCGGCACTCGCCCCTTTATCTTCGTACACCAAGAGAAGCCTCGGGTGGCCACGACTGCATTACCACTGCTGCCCCTTTATAAGGCCCAGCCACCTACCGCCGCTCAGAAGCTATGTCAGGATGAGATTGAGGACTGCCTAGACTTCACTGCAAGAGCAACGGTGGTTCTTCGGGATTGGTATTATGTCAAAATCACTCGGTAGGGACGCAGATGAGCTAGGAATCAATGTGGAATGGGTCATAATAAAGCGGTGTCCGCCTACGTATTGCCATGGAACATGTCGACCCGGCCGGCTGAAGATTCAGTCGAATCCGAGCTACGGTTGCCGCTTCTATTTGGAACGATTTTGTAAGTTCTGTCAAGCAAAGTTGATTGCAATGGTCCAGTTACTTAGACAATATCAGTTGCTTCAATCAACATCCGATGGAACTCTTCCTCTCGTCGACGACCATGGCCTTGTCATGCCCAACCGGCGGATAGGCCAGATGCCAAGCAGTCACTTGTGGCTCTTCTGCCGTCTGCACAAGATACAGTTACCATAGTCACAAACACTACTGCTTGGCTCTGGGGGGCGGAAAACCCTCCTGGGAGCGTCCTGAAGCCAGACGATACACTCCAGCTCCTAGACTTTGGTGCCATTTCGAGAGGCAATGCAATTCATGTCGCTAAAACACTACTCTTATTTGCGCTATACATGCAACAACTCCCAGCGAGTTTCGACGTGCAATTTCTAGAATCTCAAAGCGTCGAAAAGGCCGTTGAATTGATTGTCGAGCGAGTCAGGTTATTTGTCCTATCCCACGAAGACGAAGCTTGCTCGTTCGATGGCCTAGAATGCCTGACTCTGCTAAACTTGATTCAACTTAACGATGGCGCAATCTGAAAGGCGTGGATGACCCTTAGGAGAGCTCTCGGCATCGCCAGATTGAGAGGGCTTCAGAACAGCTTCCCCCTCTCCGCAAGCAACTCGTCTTGCAGCGACATAGCCCTTCGCCGACGCCTGTGGCTTTCGACTGTCTGTGGCGACTGCCACTGCAGTCTTCTCCTCGGCCTTGAGCCTGGACTTGGTATGGCGCCGTTTGGTCCTGACGACGAGACCTGGAACGATCCGCTCGCTGACGACTAGGCAAACGTTCAGTGCCGTATTTCTCTAATTGTGGCGCGCATTGCACAAAGAAACGCCGTTGGCCTTCACCAAGACCGCAATATCCTCTGAGAAGTAGACGAGGCGCTGAATAGATTACAAGACTCAATGCCTGCTTCTTGGTGGAGCGCCCCATAGTTCTGTCAAAATCGATCTCTCGATTCAGCCAAGGAGCCTAACCGCCTTGTATGCGAGCTGTGGTTTCTCCAGGCGCGGATGTTTGCGCACATGCCCATCGCTTTTGGAAAATCTATGAATGGCTTGTTGAACAGCCTCGAAAGCTGTATGGAGGCATCCAGGATTACACTTAATCGATGCCTTGGGCTACAACACGCCAAATATCCCCCCTATCCCGTTGCAGAACCGTCGGTTAGTCTGCCTTTTTAGCTGCGGTGGTTCTTTCCTTGCCAAAGTACAGCTTCAACATCATAAGATACATTCGACAGCTTCCAGATACGATTCAGGCAGGGCTCTGCTTGAGCAAGTCATTGACTCATTCGAAGCCTTTGGGAAAGTGTGCAGCAGAGAGCATGTAGCAAGGCAGAGCTCTGAGATTCTCTCCACCATGCTGGATATTGCTACTGCCAACTCAGAGAATGCCTTGTCTACAGCGAGTAACTCCTCCGACCTCAGCACTCCCTCGGTACTCGGAACGTCCTCCGGCCCTGAGGTCACCGTCGAAGGGGCTTTTGGCATGGCCAAGTCTGGGATGGAAGATATCATTGTGTCTTCGATGCAGCCAGCGCTTGACGCAAAAGGTCCAGCCTCACACCTAATCAGCCTATTATTCGCAACCAAACGATCGGTGTCGGATGTACCAAAACCCACTCAAGAGCTATCACGTAGACACGGAGGGCTTAGTCTTGATGATTTAATAGATCCGACGATCCTGCAATAAGATTCTTCATAGAGATTGCGGCATCATCATGCTCACTTTGCCATCTACCAGACGCAGTTGCTCTTTGATTAGGACACCCGCTTGAAGAGAGAGAGAGGGTCCAGAATGCAATAACCACACAAGACTTATTCAGGTCCCTCATCCACATCTGCTAGGATTCGGGGCTGTTTTCTGTAGTTCCAATAGCTCCCTCCCTTTTCTCACTATGCGCGCATTTTCAATGAGAGAGTCCTCCCCTTCGCCGTTAATAGCAAGGTACGTCATGAACGCAGCCAACTCTTCGATTCGGATGCACCAATTCTCGCCCAGCACCGCAGCAATCACGCCAGGGGCAATCCATCTCTTAGTCGCAACTCCCCCTGGCTTAACAATGAAAGTCTTCCACATGGTGGCATGACTCTCTGCGAATGCGAGGGCCCTGGTCTCAAGCAAGCCCTAAAACAATGTCAGATCTGGAAAACGCATGATGGGTTGGACCGGGACCATACCTTCATCTTGCGCGCTCCTTCTAGAAACCACAACTTCTCTTCTTGGTTTTGACGCACAAATTTTCCGCTTAAATGGACGTATCTAAACCGGGATCTGCTGGGTTTTGTTTCCAATACTCGTGCCATGCTTTCTAAGAAAGCCAGGGGATACTCCAAGTCGGCAGTGAGGCTCCCGGTATTGGTTCCCATGTTCCTTAAACACTCAATTAGTAAAGAATACCTGGGTTTGGCCGAAAAGCCTCCATCCCCCCCGCCATACCTACCAAATCATGGCCGTGGCGTCTGCGTGCGCTTGCAATACATCTTCTGGCCATATTGAGAAGTCCTTGACCAAAACACACTCAAGCTTCGGATGGCCAGATACGTCGGCGGGCAGATCCCGACGCACAAACGCGACGACTCTCGAGATGCTTGGATGAGCAAGACATTGAATAAGGACTTCGCCTCCAATCATTCCGCTCGCGCCGGTGATGAGGATTTTCATGGTGACGAAAATAGGGGGGGTTGATAAGGGTGAGCAATGGCAACTGGCAGGTGAACAGACGCGTTCCAATGTCGGTGAGAGTTCAAATTTAACGCATGTGCCTTGCGAAGATAAATACGATGGCGGGAATTCAAGGGATAGTCCTGACGGAGTTCAAGAACACCTTTGGCGGAGTTTGAGAAGCCCTCTCGCTGTCGGCGGAGTCGGCCGAGAAGGATGAGGGCATCGTTATTCATCAACACCAGAACTAGCGGAGTTTAGAATAAGCCAGAATAACTGATCTGACATTGAACTAGTTCTAGCTACTGGCATCTCGATTCACGGAAAAGGCGTATCAGACCATTCCGGTACGGTATGCATCTTCGCTGGTGGTTCGAGTCCTCCAAATGAATAATGCAGTTCTTCAGCCACCGGCGCCTCAGCTGACGTTGGCAAAGAAATGGCACGAATGCTTTTCTCGCTCAATGCCAAAATATTCCTCGTTTCCGGAGGTGGAGTTGCAAAGCCATCGAAACCGTCGGCTATATCCGCTCGGCGTCCCGCAATCTACTAGCTCATTGCATTTCATACCCGTCGATCCCAAGGACCTAGATAGCGTGAAACCAGCAGCAGCTTCGTCTTATGCGCGGCGGGGTATCCGATCAGGACATTAGGGTGCCATGACACATACGTTCCCAGGATGAGCCTTACCGGTCGCGGCATTTGAGGCTCCTCTACAGAAGACCTCCGAACTGCGAACGTCGAATCCCGTCACCTAGACTCCATCGGCCCTTGTCATCTCTAAGCTTAAGAGTAGGGCATAGGCACTTGAGGGGACGGGCTTCGATTGGCTCCCCCTGAGATCGACAATCGGCGCATAGCGCCGCCCCCTGCCGTTCCTGTTTCAGATGGATTTCAGAGCCGGATCGCCGCGCATCACAGCGCAGATTTATTTATAATTTTTTGGCGGGAGATGGGACGAGCGATATGAAGGACGACCCCGTCCCGGATGCGACACGCGCGTGGTTGGGTGTGCTGTTCTTGAGGCACCCGAGTGAGAAGAACTGGATAATAGTCGATATCTTCCGTACTTAGATAGGCAGATCGCCTGGTAGTAGGCGGGCACTCTCTTCGTCTTCTCTCTACAGCATTGTATCTCGACGTAGTTATTCAATAAGCCTGGTGCTGGTGGCTCTTCTTTTTCTTCTACACCTTCGTTCTTTCTTCTACGCCTTCGCTCTTTATTTCTTCTACGCCTTCGCTCTTTACTTCATATCTACTTTCCAGCGGCGGATTCCATCGCGCCTCGTCCAGAAGTCGAGCGTTACCGCCTCTCAAGCTTACCGGCCATCGACAACCACTTTCCCTATCAGGATTGCCCGAATCCCTCAAATGCGTTTCCCGCGGGTCTCCTTGCCGTCCACGAACATGCAGACGGGTCTCCATATCGGTCTCCGAGCAGCCCAGCTGGTGTCCGCATTTGCCACCCTGGCCGTCACAGCCTACGGTTAGTCGGAACCTCGTCAGGACGGTCGCGGAAGGATTGGTGTGGAAAGAAGGCTGACACAAAACCTCACAGTCGCCGACTGGTACAATGGCGACACCCTGACGTCGCCTCCGGCCCAGATCACCTGGCTGCTGACCTGCTCGGTCTTCTCCATCTGGTCCATGGGATATCTGGAAGGGGCGAAGAGATTCTATCCCCGAGGTACGTGGGCCCCACACGGGTGGACAGTATCCAGTTCTCGGCTCACTAGGAGAGACGTACTCACGCTTACTCTTTCTTCTTTTCTAGCATTCCACCCCTTCGCGGCGCTGGTCCTCGAGTCCGGCAACGCGCTCTTCCACCTCTTCGGCTTCGTCTACCTGGCCGTCTTCCTCAGCAAGCTGCTCTTCTGCTGGGGCAGCGTGTGCGGCGCCGCCCGCGCCGGCGTGGCGTTTGGCGCCCTGGGCTTCTTGTTCTGGGTCGCCTCTGCCGCCCTCGCGGCCCGGGAGGTTATTAGAGGCGAAGCCTCCCCGTCGTCGCTCCACCCCGCCCCGCGGCCGGCTGAGGCCTCAAAGAAAGAGGAGGCGGCGCTAGAAGAGGGTTCTTAGATTATCTGCACACCTAACCCTCGCGAGGCTTTCGGCGATGTCATCTTGTATGGGTAGGGTTAGGACGAGAGCGGGTCTGTTATGGTCCTCCGGGTTATGGGAGGAAAGGTAAAATATGACGGATCTCAAAAGGCGGGCGAGGTCAATATTGGGATCATGTGTACCTCCTGGCCGAGAACCGCGTGGATCGGCATGGTCGAACCGTGCAACACGTCCTAATGGTTCGCCGCTGGCGCTAATTGCCCGGCGGCCAATACCTCATGTATGAGCAGTACGAGTGAAAGGGAGCCATGGCTACGTCTAGATGACAGTCTGCCTGGCATTAATGGGTCCTAACGATTAACGGAACGGAGTCACGGGTGTGGCTTGGGCAACGGGCAGAGGATACATGACGAATATTAACAGGCAGGCTCTGGACAAAATAGTTGGGCCGCCGTTTCGAGTAGGAGTTAAAATATGGGAATTGAATAACCCATATCCCACTAATAACGATAGTTAGTTATTCGATCTAAAAAAATAAAAGCCCGTAATTATTCGACTTCGTTAAAAAGGGATCCCCGTAAACCCTTTGTAAAGATATAATAGCGAATGGATATACCTTTATGGTTAACGGTAGCCTAACTGTTTTATCCAGAGCCTGACCGGGCTTACAAGAAGAGACGTAGTAAGTTGTTATACAAGTTCAAGAGATACATTCCATTAGCAACATCAGTTCCCCTTCGCCCCTAGACCAAAGACCACTAAAGAAGTCTAGGCCCGTGATATGTTAGCTGACCCATGGTGCTGAGTGAAAGTGGGGGCTGTGAATAATTCCATAATGTAAGCAGCGATGCTGGCCCAAAGTCCACAGGATTTCTTAAACTTTGCGGAGTTCGAACGGGACTCCCACCTTTCAAACTCCAACCAGCTGGGACAGCTTTGCTCCTAATAGCGCCTCCAAATGACGTCTTTCCGAATTCGAACCCCGCTAAGCGAGCAAGAACCTCTAACACTACCCCACGGATGTGTCCCCTGTAGAGTACTCCCATCTTCCGCAGCTGATTCGCGAACCATTCGCGGAGAACGCAGCGCGGAGGAACTCGTGATCCTCATTACGCGGAATGGGCCTAAGGTAAAGGTTTATTGACCTGTGCTTGTCCCGTCCCATCAGTTGTTTAGGTTATGGTACGGTATTCTTACACCTTGAGGAAGCGAGGGCGCTCGAATTCTGTGCTCCATCCGTCGTTATACACGTAACGAACAGTAACAATTGGGGGTTTTCCTTCTTCCACCCCTCCCGCCACATACTAACTTCTACATCGGCTATTACTGTCTTGCCCGCCTCTGTAACCTTGTTAAAGTTAGCCCATCGAGCACGAGGTGACCACGTCAATCCGATGGCGTGCTTACGGCGGCTTCGCCCCACTATCCCCAAAATGGGCCTTCGGGAGGAAGAGAAGACAGTTCGAGAACTCCCCGAGGAGCGCCATGGCGTCTATCGAAGGGGTGTGTGAGTGAATCTGCGCGGTTCATAAGGTAATGGATAGAACAGAGCTGTGCTTTCTTTTGCCGATGTTATGTGTGACCTCGATCGCCTGTGTATGTGGGACTAAGTTGAGAAATCGAATAACCACGAGCGAAACCCGCCCGAAATCCGATTCCACCTCTAGAGGTTCTTACACTACATATTAATCAATCGCGATGGCTGAAGAACTGAGCAAGAACTTCGAGACGCTCCAGCTCCACGCTGGGTAACTACTCCCTCTCCATATAGAGACGTGAGCCTGCTTGAAACTGACCTCACGAAGCCAGGAGCCGGACCCCACGACAAACTCTAGAGCCGTTCCCATATATGCCACAACGGTTCGTGTAGACATCCTTTTAGAAGTTGGAACCTGCAGCACTGACCTGGCTATCAAGAGCTACACATTCAATGATTCCGCGCACGGGGCGAGGCTGTTCGGCCTCAAGGAGGTCGGGAATATCTATAGCCGCATATCGAACGTGAGCAGACCCGCCGCGGCCGTTCTTGCCGGGGACTTACAAATATGTCTCTACAGCCCACCGTCGATGTTTTCGAGAAGCGAATGGCGGCCCTGGAAGGCGGCGTGGCGGCCGTAGCAACATCTTCCGGACAGGCAGCACAGTTTATGACCTTCGCGGCGCTTGCACACGCCGGTGATAATATCGTCTCGACTACTAACCTCTACGGCGGCACATATAACCAGTTGAAGGTGCTCCTCCCTCGGTTCGGCATCACAACTAAATTCATCCAAGGCGACAAGCCGGAAGACTTCGCGGCCGCCATCAACGATAAGACCAAAGCTGTCTATATTGAGAGCATCGGAAACCCCAGATATAACGTCCCCGACATCGAGGCGATTGCCAAGGTAGCGCACGAGAAGGGTGTTCCTTTAGTGGTACGTGACCATGGAGTATGCCGATCACTCCTTCGCACGCTAATAATGCCTTGGTACAAAGGTCGACAACACCTTCGGCGCGGGAGGCTACTTCGTCCGCCCCATCGAACACGGCGCCGACATCGTCGTGCATTCGGCGACCAAGTGGATTGGTGGTCATGGCACGACGATTGCCGGCGTCATCGTGGATAGTGGAAAGTTCGACTGGGGAAAGCACGCGGCACGGTTCCCCCAGATGGTCGAGCCATCCGATGGCTACCACGGTTTGCGGTTCTGGGACACATTCGGCCCCATCACATTCATCACCCGAGTCCGTGTAGAGTTGCTCCGTGACATCGGCCCCTGTCTAAGCCCGTTCGCGGCGCACGAATTACTCCTCGGCGTCGAAACGCTAAGCTTGCGCGCCGAGCGGCACGCCCAGAACGCTCTGGCCCTCGCCAAATACCTTGAGACCAGTCCTTATGTCAGCTGGGTGTCATACCCGGGACTCGAGAGCCACGCAAGCCATGCGCTAGCAAAGAAATACTTGAAGCGCGGCTTCGGTGGCGTCCTGAGCTTCGGAGTCAAGGGCGACAGCGGAGACGGCAGCCAGATCGTCGACGGATTCAAGATGATCTCAAACCTCGCCAACGTCGGCGACTCTAAGACGCTGGCCATCCACCCGTGGACGACGACGCACGAGCAGCTCTCCGACGAGGAAAAGCTTAGCTCTGGCGTCACCGAGGACCTGATCCGCATCTCGGTCGGCACGGAGCACATCGACGACATCATCGCCGACTTCGAGCAGTCCTTCAAGAAGGCTGCTGTTGCGACCACGAGCGGTGGGGAAAAGGGGGATGTGGCTGCAGCTAAGAAAGAGGAGGCTGCTCCCACAGTGGTGTAGGGACGACGGGTCGCTTCATAGTACTAGTTTGAAAGACTAAGAAGTAAGGCTAAACCAGAAAACCGTAGTAACAGCTGAGGATATCCCAAGTAAATGCCGGAGTTATCTTTCAATAGTTGAGCGTGCCACCCCCGAAGCTGATACTGCCCGACGTATGAACGCTAACTCTAGAAACTGCGTCGGCTCGTTAAATGATCGCTGAGCACACCAACGCATTGCTCCAAAGAAAATACTGAAAGTACTGAGATTAAACCAACATTGAATTACAGTTGAGGGCGTACGAAGTACCGCGAATGCGTATTATGACTAAACGGGCTACTGCATAAAGCGGTATGTCCTCGGGTGCCAATTATGCACTGCAATAAGAGGTCTGATTCGTGTTCGAAGATGATGCCAACTGACAAATCATATTATACGATTTTGACGTTTTATTGCTGTGCATAAATTGGCACCCAGAGGACAAGTCTTAACGTCTATGCATTTACCGGGTTATACCTCATTAGGTACTTACCTGACCTCACAATTGCAGCGTCATACCCGCTCATTGAAACTTGCTGCCATTAAGCCACCTTACGTACGGAAGAAAACTTCCACCTACACAGCGCACGCTTCCTACTCTCCGTCCACCGATCGAATCGAAAAAAAAAAAAAATGCACCTCTCACGACTACCACTAACCATCCTCTCGCTGCTGCTCCTCGGCGGCAGCAGCGTCGGCGGCAGCGGCGGTGGTATCCTCGCTGCCGCCTCCTCCTCCTCCTCGACTGTCGAGATAACGCTCACGATCCCGGCGTCGGCGCCGCACCTGCCGAACCCGCACGCGCTGCCGCCGGGCGACCGGACGCGGGCGACGCTGACGCGGCTGGGGGCCTCGTACGCGGCGCCGCTGAGCGCGGCCGGCACCTTCGTGTTCCGCAACGTGACGCCCGGGTCGTACCTCGCCGACGTGCACAGCGCGACGCACGGGTTCGCGCCCCTGCGCGTCGACGTCGACGCCACCCCCGACGGGCAGACGCGCGGCGTCCGCGCCTGGGAGACGTTCCGCGGGAACGCCTGGGAGAACCGCGGCGAGGAGGTGCGCGGGACCGCGGCCGGCGGCGCGTTCCCCGTCCGGGTCCTGGGGGCGAAGACATTCTTCGTCGAGCGCGGGTCTTGTGGGTTCTCTTTCTCTTTTCTACTCGCTGCTTCCGCCGTTTTTTCTTCTTCTTCCCTTATTTGTCATGGAGTCGGTGCATGGCGGATCCGCTGCTGTCTACATGGAGGATTCCCCGTATTCGAGCTGGAGCGGGTGGTTCGCTAACGTCATTTGCTAGTCTCCGTCTTCGGAATCCTCAAGAACCCCATGATCCTGATGTCGCTCGTGAGCCTGGGCCTGTTCATTGGCCTGCCGAAGCTCATGGAGAACAGTGAGTCCTAACTACCCACCAACAGCGCATACTTCCGATCTCCATGGTCCTGTTACAGGTCTTGCCTGGCAGACACCTATCTACCTACCCGCTTCGGATGACGCAAGTGGTTGCTGACTTACGGTGTGACTAGTGGACCCGGAGATGCGCGCCGAGTTCGAGAAGCAGCAGCAGAGCAATCCCATGAGCAGTCTGATGTCCGGTGGGCAGCCGAGCGGGGGTAATTTTGACGTCGCCGGGTTCCTCGCCGGGCACAACAAAAGAGAGGAGGGCGCCGCAGGAGGCGAGACCTCCAGTGCCTCCGGGGGTGGGAAGAAGGGAGGGAAGAGGTAGGTAACTTGAGACGGATTGTCCGACATGTAGCGGGTGCTTGGGCCCAGGACGGATGCCCCAAAGCAGGAGGCATGTACGAATTACGGCTTTTAACGGCTTGGGTCATCAGAAGAAAAGTGTTTCTATTGCAATGCCAAGCTATGCACAGGAATCACAAGCTGTCTGCTTGTCCACTCGCGTTTAGTCAAGCTGCCTCATTACCGTGTCGCATATGAGTCTCCGTCTCTGAGCTCATGATCATACTCATAATTCCGTCCCATCCATCATGCCAGGCGAAGACAGGCCATCCCAACGAAAAAGACCGAGCAGCCCAAATAAAGACGTCGGTCTATTCTATCGCGTAGAACGTACCCAAGAATGCGCCTTAGAAGTCTCCACCGAAGTCGCCACCACCGAAGTCGTCGCCGCCGCCCATGTCGTTGTCTTGGCCATCCTGGTACCCGTCCATGTAGGCGTCATGCTCGTTATCGTTGATAGTGTCGGCGATGAGTGCGCCACCGAGCAGACCGGCACCGGCACCGAGCGCCATGCCGCCCATCCCCATTCCGCCGCCGCCGGGCCTCCTACCCCCGAGTCCGACGCCGCCACCGTGCCCACCACCATACCCGCCGCCCATCGGCCCGTGTCCGTAATGGCCCGGCAGCGGCGCGCCGTAACCTCCTCCTCCATACTGCGGCGCACCGTAGTACCCCTGCTGCGGCGGCGGGGCGCCGTAACCGCCGTAATGCTGCTGCTGCTGCGGTTGCGGATAGCCGCCGTAACCCCCGTGGCTGCCGCCGCTGGCGAATCCGCCGGCGTGGTGGCCGGAGCCCGAGGCGGCCAGCTTGTCCTTCAGCTTGCCGAGAAAACCCTTAGACTTGCCCCTCTCGGACGTCGCCGGCCGCGGCGGCAGCTGGTCCGGGTACGGCGAATGCGAGCCCGGCGTGCCGGATCCGCCGCCGCCGTAGGGCGGCTGCTGATAGTGTGATGAAGGGGTGCCCGCGCCTCGGCTGCGCGCGTTTTCCTCTTCCTGCAGCTGGCGCGCGAGGCGGGCGTCGGCATCCTCGTCCACGGGGCCGCCGCCGTCGAAGCCCGGCTTGGTGGCCTCGTTGACGAAGGGGCTCTTCGAGTCAGTCGGCGCGGGGCCCGAGCCCGGCGTGTAACCCGGTGGCGGGCCGTCAGGCGCGCCGCTGGAGCTTGGAGCCGATGGGTTGACGGCCGGTTCTGTCGGCTTATCCCATTGCGACTTCTTAGTGTAGATGTTGACGTAGAACCTGTTTGTGCGGTGCGCTGGTCAGCGAGGGTAACGCGGGCGGGCTTTGGCGACGACGGTGGCGGGCGGTGGGTCATTCTGGAGGAGGGGAAAGAAGACCTCAAGGTCGACTTACCATTCTTTGTACTGCTCGTTCCAGCGCGCAACCCAGCCCTCGGGTACCTTGGGTGGCGGGGGACCGGCCGGAGCTTCGAAATTTGCCATGCGCGATGTGATGTCTGTTGTGTGCGCTGATATTCTATGGTGCGATGGACTGATGGACTGATGAGCTGTAGTGTCGTGAGTCGATGTCCGGGATACCTTGGCTTATAAGCGAAGGATATAAGTGATGTAATGTGGGGTTTTATAAGTGTTGTTTGGAGTGAAGGGACTAGGTAGATTCCTGAGGTGACGATGGTTATGGGCTTAAAATAGACTCTCTTTTCCAGAGAGAGTCTCTCGTGCGTGTAGCTGAAAATGGCGGCGAATGGATAGCTAGTCTAATTGTCGATGAATTGAAGAGAGTTCCCATCCTTACGAGTAAATCTTGGTAGGTGGTATGATAATTGTAGGTGGTCTGCACAGCCTCAGGATGGCAATTCACATATCATTCATCGTACGCAATCCCATTTACATGCGCATGCATACATACAACATTCGTACATACATACCCACCATATGTACGTAATCTTGCCCCCTCTCCCAAGAAATGTAAAGCGGAGCCGGAATCTTTGGTAGCATCAACTGCACGAACGTGTGCCCCAAGAACGCCACAGCCTAGTTAATCACCACATACAATAGCTACCTATGTGTTATTTGTCCATGCTCAGCATTCAACGGCGAGTAGGCTTATTATCAAGAAACCTATTGGCAGCTATTTTCGGACGGATGCAGCCCCGTGTTGCATCGATGTCGCCGTGACCATCGTGGCTGAGCCGTCTGCCCAGTTGCGTGGAAACATACCGATGCCATTCCACGCGGTCGGACAGGTGCTCGCTCATCTTCGGCCAGAGTTGATGCGACGGACAGCTGAAGAAAGAGGTGCATATCTAAGCCACCGTACTCGGATTCCGCGGGAGTTTTCCCCGTGCAAACGGGGTGATATCGGAGACATCCATCGATTATCTGGCCATCCAGGAGCATCCGGCATAGCGGGGTCTTCCCCTAGACCGATGCCTGTTCCGTCCAGTGATGATTCGGTCATGCTAGCTCCTGATCCCGGCGTCTTGTCTCACCCAACCTGCCCACTCATTCGGTCCTGAGACGAGGTCGGGACTGTCTCGGGGTTTACCCGCAATGCCTATTCTCACGGACAGCATGTGCCCGACCGGTTAGGCTGCAGCCTCCTTCATTCTCCGACCCAGAATTTCAAGTGCGAGAACTTGTGCTACGATGCCATTGACTTCATGGGCATCACACTAGTTGTTGCCTCCTACTATAGTACATATAAAGATTCAAGTCTCTGTCGGTGTGTCTTCAACGACCTGACACGTTTTCTGGCGTCTAAACTTATATTTCGGTTCTACTCAGTACATGGAGGATGCTAGAGGTATTCCCCTCCATAAAGTGCCCTAGCGTATGGCATGCAGGCATCATCCAACCTGGTGGCGTACCTCGTCACTCTTCCACCGGCCTGCTTGATCATCCATTATAGCAATTACACCCCCTATCCTCACCTTCTGATCTAGCCAAGATGAGTGTGCCGGTGGTCCTGCTATCACTTGCCGGTCCTCAACATCCTGCCTGGCTCCAGTTGGATTTATTATACTCGTGACTTTCGGAGTAGCCTTTTGAGTGCCAGGTCCTTATCCTACTTATTCTGCAGTTTCCGCCCGTAGCCGTCTGTGGTGATGATGGCGAGCATCTCAGTCAAGGTCTTAGGCCCAGAGTTTGAATCCCATAGCGCTAGGGATTCATAATCAGCTAATGCTGGCTCGTTTCTTTAAGAATCCCGTAGTTTGGTGTCCGTACGCCTGCTATAAGATTATTCCGGGGGGTTGGGATGCCTCATTACGTCACTTCTACGAACCATTAGAAGACTATGGATAACATATACGGTGAGGGAGATGAGTTGAGGGGGATGGATAGGGGTTCCCAAAGGGGCGGAAAATGTGGCATAAGGAGTAAGTAAGCGACGTATACGACGAAGGAGGAAATAAAGGGGTAAGGAGGAGCAGATGGAAAACATAAATGGCCATGCGCATAGGTCTTAGTATCTGCTCTCCCGAATCTATCCTCTCCTCCGTTGTTAGCTTTTGTTCCGCTCGCACCTGTTCTTAGTTAGTCTCTGCCGTATCCCAAACTAATAACTCTCAATGTCCCCCTTCATGCCTATTAGATATGGGCGCCCTCTGAGGGGAAAATGAAAACTGAAGCCTATGTCCTTGCCGGGTCCCCACGGCATCATGTTTCCCACGTCTCTCAGGTGTTATACATATTGATTCACCTTGTTACCAAACGTAGTTCTTCAAGAACGTCTCCGAAGGGCTAAATTAATATATGCGGCTGGTAGCATCATGGAACTGGAATATACTTTAGGAGCTCGCCTATGCAATCAGCGGATCGAGCATAGTATTTCCTAAACGGAGAGTGGACATCCGCGCGGCGTAAGGAGAAAAGATAGGAGGGGGAAAGAGCTCATCGGCGTCCATTTAAGGACACCACCTACTTGCTCTCAACTACGGCCTGGCGACTTCGGTAGTAAGGGTCGCTTGGTAAGAACTAGAGCAAGTGCGAATTGCCATTTAGGAAACGGGAGTATCGAGGTACACCTCGAAGAAAACCCGGGCGCTTGTGGTTTAATCAGTATACATATCCGCTTTCGAGATGGCCAGGAGAGAACCGGCAGTCCTCCTCATCGAACCGCCTTATCGACTCTATGCCCGTTACCTACCACCAACCTATCTTCGGGACCCCCATACCTCCACACACCGGCTGGAGTCTGCTGCTCCGCTTGAGTTTCTTCGCTTCGCGTCTAGCCTGCCGCCCCCTCTTGGTGGAGTTTTCGAGCCCGGATGGTTGAGAGGTGTTTCAGCCAGACGAGTAGTTTTCCATTGCTAAAACGCTATGGAATAAGAGCATGTCGAGATTCGCTCAATCCGACTGATCTTTTTCTTGCGAGCCAAGTTTGACAATAGCCAGTTCAACGTAGCAGGGGGCTGACGAGCACCCGACCTGGTCGACCTTCAACTACGCTGCTCTCACCTCGGTGGTAGAGGACTTGACAACAACCTTTAGTTATATGGCACTACGCCGTCCTTCTGCCTCGTGCTGTGTGGACTGATACAAGGCCCTGAAGCGAACCGCACGAGACATATTGCATCTGTGATTTCCATTTTCTACGCAACGTGCCGCCTTAATAAGCCTCAAGGGCATCACCGCAATAACCGAACTAGTAAAGAACATCGAATAGAATCTATTCCCACCCATGCTGTGCCCAATCTCTGCCCCAAAAAACTCCTATTGCGAATGCATGTATCTAAGGAGGATGATATCATGACATCCGCCCCATCCAAACCCGTCCAATCAATCCATCAGTCAATCCATCAATCATTCGTGGGACCCGTTCGACCCCGTCCTCTGGACGCCCAACATCCAGAACCAGAAACCGGGGGAGAAAAACACAAAAACATGCTCGAGCCTGGCCAGACGAGAGCGGGAGGGCAAAAAGAGAGCAAGAGGTCCAACAATCAAGACGAGTTAATTACAACCCATATGGCTTGTCCTTACTAGTCTAGTTAGACCATGTCCCTCTCGTGCCGCCGATCTTCGAACAGCCGCGCCGCCTCCATGCAGTACCCGGCCCGCCCGCTGCCGAGCCTCCGCTCGCTGGCGTAGCAGATCAGGACCCCGTCGAGGATGCCGGAGAGGATGCCCTCCATGGCCCCCAGGACGCCCCAGCCGATCATGCTGGCCACCACGCCGACGACGTAGGCATAGGCGCTGCCCCGGATGCCGACCCCCTCGGGCAGCTGGATCTGCAGCTGGCGCGCCGTCATGACCCAGGCCGCGAATCCCAGTGCCGTCGACATGACGAACCGCGCCGCGTGAAGGAGCATCTTCGCCATCTGGTAAGGGAAGAGCGAGGGGTTCTGGTCTCCTCGAGAGTACGAGCCCGGGGTGAGGGTGGTGGTCGGGCCTGTTGCCAGGAACTGTATCCTGCTTAGGGCGGAGGCGGACTCCATTAAGGGCACTGAGTGTATCGCAGCGTACGTCAGCGCCAGGGGGTTAGTCAAGACGGATACTGGCCTCGGAGCGATCCTCCACCCTATGAACTCGATAATGGCGGATACCCGGCTTGGAAGGACCAGGATGGGAACGCGCACTGCCAGCGCTAGTAGGGTGGAGGCACAAACGGTACCGAAAACCGTCGTCGTGGTGTGTGTTAAAGCCTCCTTGACTACGATGTTCGAGGGCGAAGGAGGCTGCTTGTTGCGGAAATAATACCAGTTGGAGACGGTTCCGGCCGTCGTACCCCGAACTACTCCACCCATGACGGAGAGTGTCCAGACGTACATCAGGAAGAAGAATACAGCCAACCACCAAGTCGCCGTGCCGATGATGAAAGCTGAGAGGGACTTGGAGAAGTAGCCTCCCAGGAAGATCCGGGTGAACATGGACAACCAGAGCCAGGTCCATCCGATGACGAAACCCAACGAGCCAAACCCAAGCAGCACGAGTGCCGGATTGGCAGCGAGAATACGACTTGAGAAGTCGAGTATGTCTACCGCCCTAGTTATGTTATGGCGTCCCTTGTAAAGCAGATAAATCCATATGATCGCGCAAACTCCGGGAACGATGGCGGCGTATCTCATAACGACATCCTGTAAACGTGAACCGTGATCCGGCCCTTGGAAACTCGAAACCATTGGGTATAGCGAAAATGAAAACAGAACAATCGGAACGCCGAGAAGAATGAGGAACACTAGCTGCTGGACAAATGACCTGAGGGCTGCCATCCACACTAGGGCCACGATGACGGCCACCACAGTGTCAACGGCAAGAAGGTAGAAGGAGGAACGGAGAGTCGTGTAAATAGTGTCTCCGAGAGGGTGTCCCTTTTTCGGCGCCGAAGTATGCAGCCAGACGAGGACGAAAGTGGCCAGCAGTGACGCCAGAGCTATCAGGTAGATCCAGGCGAAGAACTGATCATGAACGAAGACCTCACCGTACATCCTGGGCGGGGCCGGAGCGGGTAGCGTAGCTTCACCATCTTCGTCCTCATCCTCGTCCTCCTCAACAATTGTTTGGCGCTGTAAACGCCCGTCATGTTCGAAATTGGAGCTCCTTTGATCGACCCCGATCTTGGATGTGCCCTTGGCTGACTTGAACTGTTGAAAAGCGGGCGGCGATGTATCGACAGGGGTTTCCTGAAGAAGATCCTCGGGTACTTCATTATCCAGGACAGTTGATTCCAACCCGATGTCAACCATCTTGCCGCTCTCCTCGCTACCAGAGTTATGGCGCTTGTCCTTGTTGGGTTCCAGAGTCTCGGGTTCCTCTTCCCTGGCCTTCCGCCTGGAATGCCTGTCCTTGAAGCTAGACTCCCCATTCCAACTGCTCTTAATGCCCATGGGACGCCCCCGATCTTCATATAACCGGCTATCCCGCTCACCGCTCTGGTCTAGGGAGGCGCGACTGTGTTCATTCTCAGAGGCGGAGCTTTCCTCCATGCGACTCGATACGAAGACTCGACGGGAGCGCTGGAGGGCGCGAAAATCGGCAGCTTCCCGAGCATCATCCTCATCATCATCCTGGAACTCGTTCAGCGCGCTATGAAACAGCGGGGCATCCGGAGCGGCGTTGTATCGCGAGGTAAAACCGAATCTGGAGTTGGATGGCTGATAAGGGTTTCCAAGGCGAGCTTGGTATGCAGATCGGTTTGGAAGGCGGGAATAACGTGAAGGACCACTCGGGGGCTGCTGACTCGAAGGGTCATTGTTATCGGGTTGTCCAAAGTTGGACAGGCGGGACTGCGACTGGGCAAGGAACCTAGATGCGTCTGGATGCCATCGGTGAGTTCCGTGTTCAGAATCAGCCTGAGACGCACGACAACTTACATTCAGAAAACATGATGACGCGGCCGCAAGAGGACGCAAAGTCCAACTGCAGCAGATATGATGAAGATGTCGGGTAGGTTTAGGCAGAGCCGTGGCACAAGACCCTCACAGGATGCTTAGCAACGATATATAGGAAGTGTCGCTCCTTGTGCCACTGCTACTTCGGAGCGACCAGTCACACAAACGGGCGACCCGGCTTAGTGTGAGTCGAGCTCGAAATCTATACCCGGCGCCGAGATGCTTTGCTTCTTTTGTGATATGCCATGAAGCGTAGAGCGCCACTTTGTAAAGGAAATGATATCAGTAAAAGAAGGAAAGGTTAAGCATGTGATTTCCCACTAGAAAGGTTTTGAAGCTACCTGATTCTGAGAAATTCTGAAGATAGTCGGTAGAAGAAGATCATTATTGTCGCAACGGGGTGTTGATAGATAATTGATGATGGTCATGGTTCACCGTCACGGCGGTCATGGTCATCCGCTACAGCCAGCAGTTAGTTACTCGCGCCGTATGCGGAAATGACCTCAGGCGGTAGATTAGGTACCTACGACTCGACGAGGGCCCCCGGACTTTGGCGCTAACAACTGATCGGCGATAGCGGGCGGGAAGCCTGCAGTACCTACCAAGTACACTTACTGCCTGCTCCTCTGCCTACATATATATATATATATGCAGCTAGGACTGGCAGAAGAAAAGCCAGCGCGATACAAGATATGCCCGCAAAATAGAGATCTATGTATGCGGATGTTCAGTCCTGTGCCAACTGAAGTCTGTCACATGCCTCGTCCTGATTATCCCTATACATATATCTACATATGTCAAGAGTCATCACGAGATCCTTTGTTGGTGGTCTCCTGCTGTATCTACGAAGTACCTACTGGCTACTCTGAGAGCTTCTAACTTCCGGCTGAGGTCATGCAAGGCAGGGTTAGAGTGGGACCCAGTTAGCGTCTCCCACATCGGCCGTTCTATGACCGACCATCTCCAATTGGATGATTCAATGGTATAGATCCGTCTCCATGCTTCTATTATGCATACCACCTCTCATATATGGGTGTGTATTGTAGCTGACTATGTAGCTCTCTTAACTCGCTTGCTTACTTCATTCCAGTTGATAGTTGCTTCCTACATATCCTAGACCTGGATATTTCATCATATCCCGTACTTGCTATCTTGGCGAATCACGCAAGATCTTCCCCAAAGTCCCATTTGCCAGCTTTAATAGGGAATACTAGCTACGTTAAGTACCGCTCCTGCGTCTCTCGTCCTAGTTACACTTGGCCGGAGTCTCGTACCCTCCAAGAACTCTAGTTCCTCGCTAGACTTCATCGATTCTCGGACATCAGAGGCAATAGACGCGCATACAGTACGTTCTGAGGGAATACTACCCGTCAACAAGAGCCCAACTATTCTCTATCTCTCCCCCGGAAGGAGCCAGTTAGCCCCCAGGCCACGCGACCCACGAGACCTGGCGTCGCCGGATACACACATACCTACCTCTCCTCGCTACCCTCTTTAGCCAGCCCAACCGGCCGCCCCATCTGCACCATGTCCTCGCCGCCCTGGGACTACATCGCGAAGCTGGTATGCATCGGAGACTCGGGGTGCGGCAAGTCGTCGCTGACGATCCGGCTGTGCGAGGGGCGGTTCAGCGCGCAGCACGACGTCACCATCGGCGTGGAGTTCGGGTCGCGCATCGTACCGGTCGGCCCCCCGCACAGCAAAGCCGCCTCCGCCAGTAGCAGCGGCAACGCTTCCGCCCCGGCGGCGCCCGAGGGGCTGCCCGAGCCCCGGCGCAAGGAGCCCGAGACGCCGCAGAAGCATATGAAGCTTTCGCTGTGGGACACGGCCGGGCAGGAAAGTACGTCAAGCCCACCCTCCCCCCAATGCCGTGAACAAGCCCCAGTAGACAGATAGTCTAGAACAACTTCCGGAGGCACACATGCTAGAGAAGAACTCCCTTCCATATTCCATCTACCAACCAGTACCTACCTGCATGCGTCTGCGGAGACAGACAAGACAGACTAACACACGACCCGCATCCTCGTAGCCTACAAATCCGTAACGCGGTCCTACTTCCGGGGCGCGTCGGGCGCCCTGCTCGTCTTCGACATCACGCGGCGGTCGACGTTCCTGCACGCGACGGACTGGCTCAACGACCTGCGGCAGATCGCCGAGCCGGACATCGTGGTGGTGCTCGTGGGCAACAAGCTGGACGAGGTAGTAGCCGCGGAGGGCGGCAAGGAGGACCGGCGCGAGGTGTTGGCGGCCGAGGCGCGCGACTGGGCCGCCCGTAATGGCGTGCTCGCCTACGTCGAGACGTCGGCCAAGAGCGGCGAGAACGTTGAGGCTGCCTTCGCCGCCGTCGCCGAGCGCATCTTCGACAACATCAACGCCGGCCGCTACGACCTCAACGACCGCCGGTCCGGCGTCAAGGGGCCCGGCCCCGGTACCGCGGGGCCGAACCCGAGGCAGGTCAGGCTGGCGGGCGGCACGACGGGCGGCGCCGGCGGCATGTGCTGTTGACGTGCCGGGTTGGTGCGGAGAAGAGGTCCAAACGGGGGAGAGCGGCCTCCCCTCGTTTCATGTGTCAGCTGGGAGGGGAATGGCGGAAAGGCATTGCGTCGGGAAGAGGCTGCACTGTTACCACGCCACCCCCATACGTAAGGTATGCATGATATTCAACTGCATGGTCCGGCGCATACGCATAGCGCGGATGGAGGCATATGCATGGAGTCAGGGGAAGAGGGAGGACAGGTTACCTCCGCATTGTACATATAAATAAACGCACACGCATACTCGAGGCGGGAGAAGCGACCCCGTCAATTAGTCAGTCAGAGAAATGAGAGCAGATAGGCATGCGGGACGGAAGACGGGAAAGGTAGGGCAAAGTTACTCGGGCAAGGAAGGCAAGGCAGAAACATACGCAGCAGACACATGTTCAATCGGATGATACCCTTGGTTAATAATCGCGATCTACTGCTACCAGCAAGCAAGCAACGTTCAGCAACCGGAACGAGTCCAGGGCAGGTTGGGTTCCGAGAGAAACCGAACCCGTCAAGCAATGAGGAAATAGCAAATAGCAGGAAGAAGACCATGGTCGCCATCATCATGTCCCATCCGTATTGGGTGACACCGCAGTGAAGACATAGCCGATCTCCCGCTGTTACGGAGAAGTCAAAGGAGAAAAGCGCGGATGCGCTTTGTTCGGTATTAGAAGGTCGGTAATGCTAAGTTCTCTTTGTGTCTTTTCAATTTCCCCCTTTCTGCCCCCAAACCACAAACAAGATGCATCACCCAGATCCGCACATACCGCCCCGAAACTCCACTTGATCTCTCCGACTTTTTCCCTTCATGTAAATAACGGATCTTCATATCGTTACACTGGTAGGAGATAGGGGAGATTTTGGTGGCGAGAGATGGTAGTAGTGACAATCATAAAATCGTCAAATCCTTTTGAGCTAGCCCAGTTAGGTCACAGTGGCAGCTCGTGGACCCCCGAGCAGCTTCCACTATCACGTTGGCTAATAGCTCACGGGGTGTCTCTTCGCCGTTACACACGAACTCCTTAGTCAGAGATGCGCCAGGTGTCGAACCACTTCATGTACTTATACTGCTGGTTGCTTCCCGTCATACCCCAGCAGATAGGAATGAAGTAGATGTAAAGACCAACGACAATGGTGTAAAGTACACCATAGACGGGGTATTGAATGAACTTCCGCTTGTCCTTCAGGACGAAGTCGACTAGGAAACCCAAAGACAGTATCGCAAAGTAGAGAGCAGGGTAGTAGTGATGAACATAGGTGACACGGGCCATGACGACAAACGGCAGGTAGTGAAGGAACCATCCGATGACGGGGTAGACCCCGGCGTAGTGGATCTGGTCAATCTCCTCTTGGGATAGCTCCCTAAATCCTCGTTGCCAGCGGAGGAGGTACCAAAGGGTCATCAAGCCGACCGCACCGAGAGAAGCCGTCGATACCCAATAGACGAAAGGGTTGCCAAGCAGAAAGTATTTGACTATCTTGTCGTCCCAGCCACACATACGGAGACCGACATTCAGGATGGGCCATTGCCACCATTTGGAAGCAAGATCGTCTTGCTTGTCAGGGTCCGGGACAAGGGCATTGTTGGACGTCATCATGGCCACGTTCAGATGGATGAAATCATGGAAGAAGGGAGACTTGTATTTGCCAGGGTCGCCAGGAGGAACTGTGTAATGTGTCAGCGCCGTATCATATAGACGCTATAGGTCCGTTCGGCCAACTTACGCTTGTCGTTCGTGTGGGCCTCGATGTTCCAGTGAGTAAAGGTATCGCGAGGGTTGTTGTTCTTGTCACAAGTCACCTCGATCTGCTTGAAACCCCACTGTGGCAGGTTGACATTGCCGGCACGCAGATAACATCCCAGAACCGTATGCTTCAACCGGAACGCAGTGGTCAGAGTGCGGAGCTTGCTCTTATCACGAGATGCGACGTCCTTGACAACTTCAATCTTCCAGTGGTCCTTATCATCCCCGATAGTGAGGTTACCATAGCAGGATACTTCCTTCATACTCTTCGTGACAGGAGCTGGAATGTCGTGGGAGTGCAAGTTTCGACCCGTCTGCATGTGGATCAGACGAATGACAGAGCCATCTCCGATGAAACGTGGCTCAGCCTCTGGATCATAAGGCGCATCGTGGCGGTTGGGGTAAAACCACCATTCATTGTTGGCATCCTTGTGGTGATAACAAGTCACCTGCTGTTGATTGGAACCCTCCGGATAAGCTGGGACAGAGTTAGAGAAGCCTAGCCATATAAAGAAAGCCATCACACCGGATACGTACTCTGAACGTGGCTGTGAAGGAGACCACCGCCATAACCCATGTTCTTGATCGTCACCTTGGAGCCAATTGCGACCTCGAGAGGGGAGTTACGACCAATCTCGCTGCCTTCTAGGTTCGCCTGGAAGAGGGAGCTCATCTGAGCATCGCCAGGACCGCTTTTTGTCAATATGGCGAAATGGAGGGCAAACGAGAGCAGATAGACTAGGAGCGGGATAACGATCAGGCCAACGACGCGAGCACCGAAATGAGCGGCAAGCTCGGTGTAAGGCATCTTCGTGTTACCAAACTTGTTCCAGAGATCCTCGATAGTGTATAGACCGACCATAGCCGTGACGAACAACCCGACGAGTTTGATGCTGCAGACAAATCCCAAGCTGAGGCCGGTCATGAACAGCCAGAAAAACCACTCGGGTTCGAAGCTCTCCTTCTGGAGGCGGTGGAACTTGGCCCAGCAGAAGACAGTGGCGACAGTACCGAACAGGAGCATCGAGTCGAGGAGGATAAAACGACTGATGGTGGTATACGAATTTTCGCAGAGAACCATGAGGGTGACAAACCAAACAGCGGGTCGCTTCAGATTCAGCTCCTTTGCGGTAAAGTAGGCCAACGGAACACACAGAATGCCCCAGAAGGCGTTGAAGGCACGCATGAAAGTATAGTCGAGCTCTTCGGGATACGTTTCGCCAGACTTAAACTCGAAAGTTCCATTGTAGCCTGCGAGGACTCCAGACAAGCCAACGAGGATTTTGCCGAGCGGAGGGTGTCTGTGAATCCTATTAGCCGTATGTCTCGCTCGAGTATAGCAGCACAACGTACACGTCGAAGAAGAGTTCACGCTTAATGTAGTGGGAGCCGAATTTACCGAAACTGAATCAAGCGAGTGCTAGGTCAGCGCCGGGAGTCAAGGGAGACGGGGGATCGGAGATTGCACGAACTGAGCTTCCTGTCGTACATGGTGGTTAGCATGAAGTGTACGGGAGTTCGGCGCTACCTCTACTTACATCCCAAGTGACAATAGGGCTAAGACCAATTTTATAAAGCCGGGTGAAGAAGGCGAGGGCGGTGAAGATTAGAGGAGCGATGATAAACTCCCACTCGTCGAGGATATCGAGGAAGGTCGTCTCCTAGCAGAAACCGTGTAAGCTGGCAGCTCACCGGTAATCACAGAACGGGGCTTACGCCATATACCTACCTTCTTCTTCCCATGGATCTTCTGCTCGTCGGCTTGAAGTTGTTGCGCCGGAGCCCCGGGAACCGCCGATCCGGGTACGTTACGCCTACGAAGGGCCTCAGCAGTCGGGTCGGCGCCAGAGGCAACCGTGGCCTTGGTATCGGCCATGATCACTATCGATGCCTGCTAATAAGCCGTAGTTGATGCCAGAACGAAGAATAATTGAAAAGGCTTATGTCTATGAAGAGAGGTGAAGCTTTTGTGGCCACGGCCTAATTTAAGGGGGGAGGAAGGTCTTCGTCGAAACGAGGGTCAGAAGCAGAGAGAAGCTCAAAAGATAAAAAATAATATCTTAAGTGTGTGTGCAAGTCGACACACGAGATAGGATCAGAACATGTCCCGAAACCCGGAGGACAGATAGAAACAAATAAGACCCAAGGACGAAGGACACACCAATTAGTTGACAACGACCCCTCGAGGAATGAATGATGAGAAATGGGAGGTTTGCGTAGTACTTTCACCCTTGGTGAGATGTTGGTTTTGGGGCCAAATCCAGACAGACAGGTTAAGGTACTTCGCTCAAGTACTACTTCGTATCAGCCCTGGATCCCGGATATGCCAGGTGGTGGTGGGATCTGGCTCTAATCACCTTAAAAAGTTTCTATGCCAGATGCTCCAGCTCGGAAATGGAGGGACGCGAACGCGCTAAGAATTCCATCAAATTGAGGACAGCTTGAGCCCCTTGGTAGTATTCTATTCTAAGTTTAGCACTAAAAATGCTTCTGAATCGGATGGTCGGGCCAAGTTGCAAGCTGGCCTCTCGTCGAAGTACGGTACCTCGAGCCTACAGCCTACATATATCGAGCATTAAATAAAATAAAAAATATAAAAAATAAAAATTTACGACATATTTATTGCCTAGTGGCTAGTTACGCAGGTTAATAAACAAAATAATACGGCTATACTTGATGAATACTTATACATATTTTATACAATTGTAAAGCCTTACATGCAGAAACAACAAAAACAGGATGTGGACGGTACAAGGGGGGCATGGCTGGAAAAAGAAAAAAAAGAAACTGGGATTTAAGGGATAAACACATTTATCGAACACATAACCTATGACGATCATGTACGCAAGGTTAATGCCAGAATCGTAGATACATTCTAGTAACTACCTTATGTACTTACATACATGTGCATTAGCAGTAAAGGCGTCCGAACAAAGTGGCCGCTTTCTATCTTCGTCCCGCAGTCCAAGAACACCACCTCATGATGCTGATGTATGTAGATGATGATAATTCTTTAACCGCTGTCTGACCACCCCGAATCATCCAAAAACAAAATAAGGAAAGTCGTACACGAGTTCTGGCTCGTCCATCCCCGTGGTATGGAGGAAAGTGACGAAGTACCCCTCATAACTCCCTAGGTACGTCTCCTACTCGCGCCCCTTGGCCCCCTCGCTTCCCTAAAATCACGACGCTGGTATTGGTGTATTATCACCGTGGCTGGCTGTGCACGGCCCGATGATCTGAACGTTCGAAGATATCCAACTGCTCGCCTCCAAGAACCAAGAGTGCCGCCTGCCGTCTATATGTATCGAATTCTAAGTCCCAACGCGTAACTCAAAATTAAAACGCTTTCGCGCCTCATCCAGATGGTCTTAGTAGTCTCGCTGATCTATCGGCGTGTACCTCGCTCCGCTCGCCGGACTGCCTCCTCGGTTTTGCCCGACCATTCTACTGAGCCACTCGCCCACTCGTCCGCGCGAGTCGCGACTTTCTGACCTGTACCGCGGTCTGCCGTCAATCATATTGACGGTAGGAGGCTCGATATCCACCGGAGGGATGTTGACATCCGACGCAATTCGACCACGGAGATCGAGCGAAGGAATAGGCGATCCTGGTCTGATGTTGACATCCGACTCCGACCTGATGCCAGGGGTTCCCATAGCCGTGCTGGCGTCTCCGAAGAGCGAATCCATGTCCTCTAACCTCACGCCGCAAGTTTCGGGGTATATGAAGTACACTGTCATCCATCAGCAACGCTGGGCGGTCTGTTTCGCATAATCGCATACTTACCAACGACAAAACTGATTACGCAGAAGAACGCATGAAGCAAGTAAAGCCGCCATTCAATCCACTCCTGCAAGATGGGCGTTATCTCTCCGACCAGCCAATTGAACGCCCAATTGGATGCCGTGGACAGACTCGCTCCCTTGGATCGAATGCTCAGGGGTAATATTTCCGGAGGGTATAGCCAGGGAATCGGGCCCCATGAGTAACCAAAAGCGGCATTGTAGATCATCACGAATACGACAACCATCGTGGGGGTAGATGGGATACGAAGGTAAAGGAAATAAGACACCGCAGATAGAGATGCTGCCATCAAGATAGCACCGCTGAGGAGGATGATGCGCCGCCCCCATCGATCCACGACGTACCACGGCGGTATAGTCGAGAGGAAGTAGGTAATGCCGTTGATACCTGCCATAAAAATTGCATCGTGACCTATCCACCCAGCCGATTCGAAAACGTAGGGTGCGTAGTACGAGATGACATTGATACCGTTCAGTTGTGCCAGAGCCTGCGCAGACATGGCAATAAAGACGCGGGTCTTGTATCGGCGAAACATCTCTGTGTAGCTTCTCTCGCCCTCCATGCGCTGCAGCAGAACGTTCATTTTGATTTCACGATATTCATCCCGTGCCTTGGGGTTATGGATATCACCGTCACCATACAAGTTGGCAATGACAACTATACCTTCCTCGTCGTGGTCGTTATCAAGTAGCCATCTTTTCGACGGGGTTAGCATGAAGCTTCCATGAATTAGGGGGGCGGACACCATACCTAGGGGACTCGACTATTATCAAGCTACCAAGCCCTAGCAGGGCACCCATAACACACTGCATGAGAAGGGGAATGCGCCATGACCAGTTGCTCTCGATATATCCGCAGCCGTAGTCTACCCAAACCGAAGTCGCGTAGCCAATGATGTTACCAGAGAATTCGATGCAAGCCAACTGGCCTCGGTTGTGTGGAGGCGAGATCTCCGACTGATAAACGGGAACGATTGTTGACAAGGACCCCACCCCTAGACCAGCGATGATTCTACCTAGCATCATCATGGCCATATTGTCGGCAAAGGATTGTAATGCGCCACCGATGAAGAAAATGATGGAGCCATAGAGAATGGTTCTCCGCCGGCCGATGATGTCGCCGATTCTTCCAACGGCGAGGGAGGATATGAGGGCTCCAATCTCGAGGATAGCGACCATAGTACCAACCTCGGCCTTGGAAGGGTTGTTGAACGCGTCCCGGAAGTACGGGCCCCTAGTACGTTGTTAGCTAAACGGCGGGGAGTAACCTCGTTTATTCTGGTGGGAACCGTACGTGATGATGCCTGACATAACACCCTGATCATATCCGAAGAGGAAAACCCCCAACGACACGAAAACGGTCGTGAAGTAGCTGGTAACGCAGTTAGTCTGCGAATCCCTAGCATCCATACAAGTGCGCATGAACCTACAGGAGAAACTTGCTAGATCCGGGCATGATGGCGGCTATGAAACGGCGAGCTCTAGAGTTGGGGAGCGGAGCTACGTCGGGTATCTCGATAGATTCCTTACTAACGACGCCAGCGTGAGTTCCGGGACGACGCTCACCGTGGTCCGAGACCGAACTTTTGAACTGGACGTGTTTAGGCTTCGACCGGGCGGGACGGCGCTTGTGTATTCCAGCAAGCAGGCCGTCGTCGTCGTCTCCTGCAGCGATATCGGCAAGCTTAATCCGCAACGGATCCTCCTCATCCGCCAGCTGCTCCGCGATATCGCCTGTGTCGGTCCAAGAGAATTCGGAGTCGGCAGAGTCGGAGGAGAGTCTATCGCGGGACGGCTGATGCCGGTGCTCGGTCAGCAATGACGTCGACTGTTGGTCTCGATCAGGTCGGGAACCGAGGGTTCTTAAAGGAATGTTAGACGGGAGTCGGGCTGAGTTGTGTGAAGGAATCTTGGAGACGACGGGGCTGTTAAGCAGCAGCACCCTCCTGCAACGCTGTAATATGTAATAAGAATTAGAAAAGGAATGGGGAAGAATGTAGTTTAAGGCAAGGGTGGAGTGAGTATGGATAGGTATTGGGTCTGTTTGGGTATATTGGATAACAGGCCGGATACCAAGACGAAGTTTAGGTAACTATCAGCAAATCTACAAGAGCTAGTACCAGGTGAGTCTAAGTAAGTACCGGGGGTAGGGTCCCCTGGGGTCCCCAAGCCATCACTGCATCAGAGTCATCCGGACCTCCCTACAAGGTATGTATGTAATGTACCTTGCCGAGTTAGGCGTTTTTGCCAGTCGAAACTGGTGAAATGTGACTTATTATATCAATCAGTCCGTTTGTTAGGCTCTCCGTCTTGCGATTTACATACCTTTGCACGCCTTCAAATGCTGAGGTGGCTTGGCTGTTCGTAATGTGCACGCTGGCCGCCCGTCTCCGGCTGATAAAGATGGACATCCAATCCCGTTTACCGACGCAGGCCTCATTTTTGCGGTAAGCGCAATGACTGGACTGTACAATCGGGTCGCCAGGGAGTCAACAAATGATACGGTAACTCTTGGCTCCGATGGAGCCAACTTTGTGTTCATTGTACGGAGTCGAACAGTCGGTCAAGTTGTAAATATTTAAGGACGTACCTCCACATTGTGGAAGTCTCGTGCGCCGTCGTGAATCTGATGGAGCTCTCGTAATGCATCCATGTTGGCACTCCTAGGCTTCTGTACAGCTAATGTTTACTTCGTACTCCGAGTATTATCCAGACCAGCTCATTCTTCATTTCTTAACCCCGCCATCTTAGAAAGTCTGCTATCGTCTTGAGGTTGAAGTTGTTTCTGGAGACTTGTTAATCCCACCCAATATGGATAGCCTATGGACGGGTCAAGTTTCCCAACCCCCACACACAGCGTCATATTGCGTCTGTGTCACATGCGTTGTGTTGCACCAAGGACGGCAAAGCTGCGGGACAGATCCAAGGTACCGGTAGCTTGCTGTATACCTCCCAGGCGTGGAAACTCTCTGAACGTCGTTTCAATTGCTGGTAAATTGGCAAATTATGGCTGGCATCATCCAACAAGCTGCGTTATACAAACCCAGGGGCCCACCTGACTTGCCCGACCGGACTCCAACCGGAATTCATCCTTTGACACAACTTTCCCACCGTTTTAGCAGACGATTTGGCACACGACACGACCCAAATGCGGCTGTCGGTTTACGATGTCGTTTGCGCGGAGTCACTTGACTGGAAATCTCGCAGATCCAACATGTTTGGGGCTTCTTAAACCTGCAGAAGAGTCCTCGGTTGGACTCACAGAGACATATGAAGTGGAACCCGAGTCAGTCAACGAGTCAGTCAACGAGTCAACCGTTTATATTTTTTGGTTGCTACTACTACAGATACTGTAGATAATCAGGATTTAGGATGAAGATGCTAGGTACAAGCCAAGCCCTAGGCTCCATTAGAAATACCCCTCCTGACACACTGTATCGCTCCATCCTCAGAAGTATCTGCCATCTCAAGGTTCCCCTCCCCATCTTCGGCAGGGCATGGCGGTCAACCGAGCGATAATTCCCCGCAAAGCCTTATAGCCCCGGCAACTCGGGGGCGCGCCGTCGAATGGGGGATCTCCATCACGCGGCGTATTTTCCCGGCCTTCCCCCACTGTACCCATTCAAGAGGGCTACAGTTTGTCCTCGCCGAATGCCGTTCGTCTAACTCTAGCCAGCAGCCTGATCGATAAATGCGCACCCGAGTAGGGCCTTATAAGGTCATCTGGTTCAACCACCTCAATGAAGGTTGATATTACATGTTCCTTTCCTCCAACGCTGGTTAGGGGAATGCTATACTAGTCCTAAGGGAAGGCTCGCGTGACGATATAGCCTGTCAGCCTCAGGTCTCGTTTTACCCAAAAGTCTGTCAGTGTGCCTGCTGCCCTAGATCAGTCCCACAGAGCTACGGCAACGGAAGCCCACGTGTCTCGAAAGAGGGAATTGTTCGGGTGGCGTGCATCTTACTGCCACTGAGGAAATATAACTCAACCAGACCTACGGTTTTGAAATGTCGAATTCTCATGGGATACATATTCCCCTCCTGCGCAACACAGAATACAAAACGCGAATCCGAGCGATAAAGCAAGCTCGTCTATCCGCCCAAGCAACTCGGTCGAATAACCTGGGTTAAAAAGGGGGGGGATCGCAAGCTTGAAGTCTGGAATCTCGCAGTGTGACAGAAACATGCATTCCCACATCTATAGACATGATAGGTGGCACGACCGAACCAACACCGGCGCCTTGCCTATGCATGTACAACCTGACAATGTCAATTGGGCATCGCGGCAAACCGATTGAAGTGCTGATGATTATGACAAGGCTCGGCTCCGCCTCCAAAGCTTCTATCTTGGGACACTGCCAGTTCGGGCAAGCTGACAAGCCATCGCAGTTGTGCGACGAAGCATTACTACATAATTTATGCGAGGCTTGACGCGGGGTAGCAAAAGACAACGACCCTTATACCTACCTCCACAGTACCTACTAGGTTGCGTAGGTAGTCAGCTCGCTGGAAGGTGTTGACTATATGGCTGAAACAAGCCTAACCCCTGGCCCGCCAATGACATTGACAGCTGTGACCGCGGCTGCAGTACGGGAGGGCTTACCTCAGCCTGCCTTACAGAAGATGACGATGCTGCGCTTACATACGATGCGCATGAGCTTGCGACCGCGGCGACCAACTGCAGTAATTCGTCTGTTGTTGCAGAGGGGCCGCTGGTTGAATCAGGCCTTCAGCGTCCTTAGCAGGTTATCAGTAACGGTGATCTTACACTCTGAATGGGTCAATTCTCGACGGGTCTATCGAGGGTTTTCACCCCCCCTTCTTTGCCTGATATCGGCTTCGACGGCTGCCATTGGACAAAACGTCGGTGATTGAAGCGCCAAACGCTGAAACCTGTCTTCGGTCGGCCGATCAATGATACCTCTGCCACTAGCTAATAAGACTCGACACCCTTATTAATAAAGGCCCGCGAACCACAGCAGGACTCGAAGGGAGCTGGAGTATCGGGAGAAGCGCTCTAATACTACCCTAAGTACTATCACAGACTCTCTCCCCCAATGTAGGTATGATGGAAGAAGATTTTCTGAGCTGTGCTATACGAGTACTAGCTACTTGTACGAAAGCCATGTAGGGAGCGTTGAAAGGGGAGACACATTGTAGCCCCCAGGTGTGAAGTACCTCGGTGCCGTTGAAGCTGCTCTTGCGGGGCTGTTCTGCGGATGTAATTTGCGATACTGCCCAAGTGCAACCGTTAATCCTGCTTCGGGATAGCGGCATCATCTATTAAGAAGTAAAAATCCAGTATACCTATCGTGGGTGATCAATCGGACGTCTTGATAAATAAATACCAGAACAGAGCTCACTAACACGACGGCTCCTCACACTAAGCCCATAGCTTGGGTGCGGCTCTATTAAGCGTGCCGTACTATGGACAGTTGCTGCGTCCAAGCTGTAAGGTGGAAGAAATCGAGCTCCCAGCCACATGCAGCCTCACAATCTGTGCCAACATGTCGGTAGGTAGGGCTGATATGCAGAGAAGCTGCTTTCTAGACGGGCCCGGAAATCGATTCATGTCTTTCTTGGACGGAAGGGAAAGCGAAGCCACTGGTTTCTGAGAAGCGCCGTTCCTGCTCCTACAGTCATAGGTACCAATGATACTTCTTACCAGCGCTCCAAGGTTTTAGCGGAAGGGCAAATCCAGGAACAGGACTGTTCCACATCTGTCGGTCCAATCAGCAATGAACATAACGGCCAAAACCACCCAAAATACCCAAACCACCAGCCACATGGGGTCACCATCTTCCCATCTTCCCTGCTGTGAAGACGATTGAAGGGCTAAAAAGAGGATCCGGCGCGGGTTAAAATACCGTAATTAGCAGAATTGGCCGACCAGCCAGCCTGTGCATGGCCCGCTCAGTGCCTCTTCCACGCTTTTCTTCCCGCTACCACCTGGGTAGGTAACTAACTAACCGGCTCATTTTACTCAATTCCACCGCTCGCTCACATTTCCCGTCTTCCGAGTCGACTGAGGAAGAGAAACACGCCGCCCTCCCAAGTTCGATGCCCTCGACAGGGCACAACCAGGCGAGACATAATCACTCCGACGTGTCAGAGACACCTGGGAAGTCTCCCCGCAGACACGCCGCAGCCCACCCAAACAAACACGCAGAAAACCGCCCCAGTTTTACCCTGCCGAGCTGCAGCAGTATCAGCCTGGAAAAGCAGCATCGATACCGAGTGCCAACCACACGAACTGTGCCACGAGTCAAGCCGCTTGCAAACTCGACGCCTCCTTCCAGCACCATCCGCCCGCTCATCGGCATTCCAGTTGCGAAACCATACCTGCGACTACCTACGATACTCTGTCGGCAATGAAAAACAATCGACCCGCACCAATCAGGAAATCTGCTTAGTGCTTATCAACGAATTGATAGAAGCGCGAGGGGAGTCGTCGAGTCGCAAGAACAGCTCCCGTCGCCCTTTCGTTTGTCGACACCCCAGCAGCGTCCAGCATCGCAAACCACGGCGCATCTGCGTCGGTAAACTCAAATGGGGTCGACTAGTTTTGGTAATTTCGAGGTAACTACCAGCCAATGCTACTTTCGGCCCGAAGTCGAATTGTCAATTGCCCTTGGAAGATGAGGCTAATTGTTCTGGTTCCGCGTCGCAGGCCTTCTGCCGAGACTCGACTTTACCAATATGCAATGTACGTCAACGCCTCCGAGCTCCCCATGGACCCGTCTTCCCTATACCTCACTAGCCATGTATCCCAGCCGCTGACCATGCTACATAGATTCTCTCGGGAAACGGTGGTCAAGATGGAAGGTGGGGAGGATGCCAACTACAGGGCATTCCGCTTGGAAATGATCAGAATTTGGGTAATTTAGGTTTGTCTAGCTATTACCGGCGCGAGCACCATCTGGAACCAGTCGCGCTAATTGATATTTTAGGGTCCATAGTGCTCTGCGCAATTGCCATTGCGGTGACGACTTTTCTTTTATTACGTTCGGAAAGGAAGAAAGCTGCAGTTGGTCGCAGGTCCGTCGATATTTCCTATGCTATCTTGCGGCTCCGAGGCGCTGTTAGGCTAATGCGGCCGCAGAGAAATGCAACTATTCCTCGCCTGTTATATTATAATCGAAATCTGCGAGATATTCACGGTTGGAGAGTTTCCACTGCCCTCGGCTGTTCGAATTGTACGCCTTCTCGATGCAAGAGTTCGATCCGAAAGGAGGGAAGTTAACATCATTACAGGCTTTCACCGGGGTACACATCGGTATGATAACCGCAACAACATGGATACTGGCGCTTAATGCAGTCGTGGGGTATCAGATCATCGACGACGGAACATCCCTGTCTGTGGGTTTGATGCTGGTATCCGGTATCATCCTCTTCGTCGGCACCGGTTATATTACCCTAGACACGGGTTACGACTGGACCGGCTATTGGTCCTCGAGCATGAATCCGCCGTACCGAAATATTGCGTTATACGTTCTCTACCAGCTTGCGCCACTCATCTTCCTTGTTGCCTTCTACGTCCTGGAAGTCATACTGGTTCTTCGGATACTGGGCGAGGTGCGACCAATGATCTACCTTACCGGTGCGGCCCTTCTGTTCGCCATCGGTCAGATATTCAACTATGTCATCAGCAGACACATCTGCAATGGGACTGCAGGCAAGATCGACGGGTCTCTATTCCAGACCCTCTTCACTCTTTTATCAGTAGTGGTGATCTGGATGTTCTGGTCGAGCATCACGGAGGATGACTGGCCAGTCCCTACCGGTCCTACGGGCTACCCTTAGCCCTTTTTTTTTTCTTTGTTTTCTCTTTTTACTCATTTTTCGACACGGAATTGGAGTTTAGGTTCGACCGTATACCCGTTCATTTTGGATTCGTAAGGGCAGCAACCCAGCGGCAGACATGACGCTACAATACGACCTCTAATTCATTCACGCGTACCATATTCGCTAGCAGAAGCGATCTTTCTAGTTAAACGGGGAACTGGACAGAGAAAGGCGATACACCAATGGGATGGATGCATGCGGGCTACGGCAATAGGGTAGCCGTCGCGAGGAGAAGAGAATCTTCCTTTTCTTTTTTCTCTCTCTCTCTCTCTTTTCAAGTTCACAAGCCGAGACGGCAGGCTCAGAAGCGTAGAGCTGTCGACGAAGCGCCTAAGCCGGCACGATTTGAATATTATACCCCTAGTTCGCGCAGTTACTAATGTATATGACGTCGCACGATAGAATTGAATACCTCTAACCTTTCTCAATCCCGTGACTTTCAAGGTGGAACATATCAGCCCTGTAAGGATGACTCGAATTTTTTTTTTTTTTTTAAAAAAAAAAAAAAAAAAAGACTAGATCCCTATATTGGTAAGGTGCGGATTATGTATCATGACTAGACGGTTATGATGTCCAGATTAAGGGGCGGTTTAAAGCTTGTCGAATAGCGACGTATGATTGGCTGGGAACTGCATAATTCCAATGCCAAAGATAACGTCGCTACATCATTCTTTGAGTCTTGACAAGTGCAACCGACTGGCCTTGCTATTCTTCTCTCCCATACCTACAATTTGCTTTTACTTCGTATACTTCTTAACCCATTCTTTCTAGCTGAACACAAACAATCGGTACTTCTCCTATTCTTTTCTTCAGACATCCGCACTATTGAGCGGCGGCTTTTCCCAATCCAATGCTTCCCTAAGTACCAATTTCGGAGATATGTTTAACCTCGTATCTCGTACGTCCCTACTTACTACTACCTGCTACCTACTCCCTTGACCCTCCCCCTTGATAGTCGAAGCTCTCGTGCTGCTGTCAACCTCATGGGCTCTTCTACACCATCATCTGACTTTTCGGACCGCTAACGTTGAACACAAATTGAAAACAGCCGACAGTTACTACATACCCTAATTTCTCCCGAATTTGCGCCTTCTTAGCCTATCGGTCCTCGTCATCTCCCCGCGTCTGCACGCCATCGAACGATGCCCGACTCCGATGACGAGTACCAAGGCGACGATGCCTCCGATGATGAGTTTGGCTCCTCTCGTGCGGCTTCCGGCACCCCGCTAGAGACGCGCGGACGGTCGAGGCCCGACGGCGGCAAGAAGGGCGGTCGCAAGGGTGGCAAGGCCGCATGGGAAGACATACAGCGGTCGTGGGACGCCGTCGTCGAGGGTGCCGACGGGACGCTCGCCGAAACCATCGAGGGTATCGCCGAGGCCGAGAAGCGGGCGCGCTTGCTTAGGGACACCACCCCCCTCCAGCGCGGCATCATCCGGCACCTCGTTCTCGTGCTCGACATGTCCTTCGCCATGCTCGAGAAGGACCTGCTGCCCACCCGCTACGAGCTTGTCATGGCCTATTCCCGCGAGTTCGTGCGGGAGTACTTCGAACAGAACCCCATCTCCCAGCTTGCCATTATAGGCATGCGGGATGGCGTGGCTGTCAGGATAAGCGATATGAGCGGCAACCCGGCCGATCACCTCGAGAAGCTGCAAGGCTGGGTCAAGCAGGAACCGCAGGGGAATCCGAGTCTACAAAATGCACTGGAAATGTGTAGAGGCGCATTGTTGTAAGTCTTCCTCTAGTTACAGATATGTAGGCATGCACTCTTTAGGGACCAGCGGGACTAACTGAGGTTCTTCTTCTCCTACGTAGTCACACTCCATCCCACGGAACACGCGAGGTCCTCATTGTCTATGGGGCCCTCATGTCCAGTGATCCGGGAGACATTCGCGAGACCATGGCGGCACTCATTAATGACCGGATCCGCGTATCTATCGTGGGGCTCGCGGCCCAGGTGGCCATCTGCGACGAGCTATGCGCCAAGACTAACGGCGGCGAAAGTTCCGGTTACTACAGTATCGCGTTACATGAGCAACACCTGCGCGATCTCTTGCTGGCCATCACGACACCGCCGGTGACCCGCGCCAAAGAACAGAGTAATGCCAGCCTGCTCATGATGGGCTTCCCCTCCCGCACCCTCGCTGCTGGCGACGCTATCAACTATTGCGCCTGCCATAACCGTCCCACACGTGAAGGATATGCCTGCACGAGGTGTGGCTCCCGCGTGTGCAGATTACCGTCGGAATGTCCAGGCTGTGGCCTCACGCTGATCCTGTCCACCCACCTGGCGAGGTCGTATCATCACCTATTCCCGTTGCGCAACTGGGTCGAGGTCTCGTGGACGGAAGCGCGGAAATCAAAGGCCTGCTACGCCTGTCTAGCTCCCTTTCCGGAGGTGCCCAGCTCCAGGGGCAAGGGAGGTAAGGACAGGGCCCGGGGAAAGGAGAACGAGAAGGGTAGGCCAGTGGCCCCCGCGCCGCTGCTTGTCAAGGGCCTCAGCGAGTCGGGGCGCTACGCGTGCGAGGTGTGCAGAAACCACTTCTGCATCGACTGCGATCTCTTCGCCCACGAGGTCCTGCATAACTGTCCCGGATGCCAGAGCGATACGAGGGGTGCGCTGGCGACTCAGAACGGAGAGACCAATGGCGGCGCGCAAGTGGAGGCGCAGGCGCATACGAACGGGGCGATGGAGGTTGATTCGTAATTTACTCTAGTTATACACATATTCAATGTGGTGTACCATCAGTCAAACCGCCGTAAGGGCCATCCGGAGACAGAAGACGCATTGGATTAGTGTCTGCCTCAAAAGATAGGGACGGGACAATGTAGCATTGGATTTCAGATGGGAAACCTACTGAACACGGGAAATGGCGTTAGCGGGTCCATGTACGTGAAAACGGCCGTAGGCGCGCAGGATTGATGGAATACCTAAATAAATGCAATAAATGCTTTGATGTACGCTGGGGAAAATAGAAAGGGATGCGAGGCTCACGATCCGGATGTGCTTGTACAAGCCACAAGGGTACATTTAGCTAGTTACCTCCACCGGATGCATTGCCTCACCAGGTAGGCTCTCATACAAATCTCTATGGGAATAAATGTCTTCTGTCCGATGCTTACCGCTATCCCCAACTGTCAAAGATCGATTTTCCTCGAAGTGGCCAATGTGTGTACCATACAATTTCTACAGGAGTTTACCTCCTCCCTTTGTATGGCACATAGCGGCCCAGCGGAGGCAAACTACCTAGATATACATACCCCTGTGACTGGTATCTAAACGCACCGAGTTATCTACCGGTTATATAGATATAGATCCCTGGTGGGTAACTGATTTAATCGAATTGGATACTGCGCCGAGCTATCCAGTTAAGCACACTCTCGAACGACTCGCGTGCTGATTCGCACGCCTCGAATATATATGATGCTTGTGCTAATTCCATCCGCCGTACGATGTCGGGCTTCCATATGAATCATCCGGTCGTTATCATGCTATGCTACGCCGTGCTGGCTTCGTTTCCCCTTGCCGTTCGTAGATTCCGCCTCCTAGCTTACAGACTTCATGGGCACTTAACCCTAAGTGTACCCCCGGCGTTATGCTGCTACCTAGCCAGCTAGCTAGCCACAGTAGTAGCCAGCTCGTTCTCACTCACTCACTCGCTCGCTCACTTATTCCCATCTACAGGTTCCCCCTCTCGGCCTGCTCGCGCTCGATGGCCTCGAACAGGCTCCTGAAGTTCCCGGCGCCGAAGCCGTCGAAGTCGCGGCGCTGGATGATCTCGATGAAGACGGTGGGGCGGTCGAGGAGCGGCTTGGTGAAGAGCTGCAGCAGGTAGCCGCCCTCGTCGTAGTCGATGAGGATGCTGAGGGACTCGAGGACGTCCATGTCCTCGCGGAGCTTCCAGCGGCGCGAGCCCGCGTCGGCCTCGAGCCGGCGCCGCATGTTCTCGTAGTAGGTTGGGGGCACGGCGATGAACTCGACGCCGCGCGCGCGCATGGCCCGCACGCAGCTCACGATGTCGCGCGTCTGCAGCGCCACGTGCTGCACGCCCGGCCCGGCGTTGAAGAGCACGTACTCCTCGATCTGCGACTTCTTCTTGCCGCGCGCCGGCTCGTTGATGGGCATCTTGACGACGCCGTCGCCCGGGCTCGCCATCACGACGCTGTTGAGCGCGCTGAACTCGGTGCAGATGACGCTGTCGTCGACGCTCCAGAACCGGTGGAACCCTAGGGCGGCCTCGTAGAAGGCGCACGCCGCCGCCATGTCGCCCCACGACTGGTTGCCCACGCAGTGGTCGATGCGCGCCAGCGGCACCGGCGGCAGCTCGACCGACGAGGGCGGCGGGCCGCGCTTAATGAAGCCGGGGAGGAAGAAGTCGTCATCAGCGGTGGTGGCGTTGGGGTTGTTTTCCGCTGAGTCCCCTTCGGAAGATGCCGAGGAGGCCAGGGAGGAGGGCGCGTGCCGCGTGATTAGTGTGTGCGTCGTGTCGCCGTACGTGCGGATGACCGCCGTGGTGATGCCCCGGCCGCGCGCTTCGTCGAAGAGATATTGCGGCTTCTGCACGGACTCCGCACCCCCGGCCACGGCCGCGGCATGCACGGCCGCGGCATCGTCTACCTCAAACGCGACGTCCTTGACGGCGTCGCCATGCCGTTCGAGGTGCGTGTGCATCTCACCGAGCAGGGCATGGTCTGCGGGGGATATCGGCTCGTCCTCTGGCAGGTGGGCGCGCGAGCGGATGGGAGAGGTGAAGACAAAGCGCACGTCACCATTGGTAACGAGGTACGAGGTAAAGTAACGGCATCCTGTTTCTAGACCCCGATATGCCACCGTCCGGAACCCGAATAGATTGTTATAATAGGAGGCCGCCTGCTTGGCGTTGCCTACCCACCAAGTAACGTGGTCGTAGCCCTGAAAGCTGGATACGCTGGCTTGTACGGCATACTCATCTCGCGATGGCTGGTAGGGTGATGATGTATCTCTCAGGGGGAATTCTGAGATTGCTGACGGCGCCATCTTCTCTTAAGTTATGTGTGGTGGTTATGGATACGTATGAGACGGTAATGGTAAGCCTGGCGGCTGGAGGCTGGATTATCAAGTGAAAGTGAATGCCTTGAAACCATGAGCGGGAGATGGAAGCTGTACAAATATGAGATATAAAAATAATATCTTACCAGCAGACGAAAGGAGACACTTTGTTACCTGAACGTTAGCCACTGCCGACTAACATAGCATTGTGTGTGTCAACTGACCCAGTAGCTAAGCCTTATGCCGGCTACAGAGGGAAACCGTAGGACCGGCAGCAATTCCGCACAAAGCCGCCCCCGCAGCCCCCTTATTCCCCAGATATCCCCAGTTGTCGGACAACGGAAACGAAGTTCAGCCGTTGTTTGTTCCAACGGATGCCGTCATGAGGCGATGGGGTGGAAAGCTTGGTAATGATGGGTTGCGCCGGCTATTCGCGGCCCGGCACCCGTTCCGCCAGCATTGTCCGCTTCCCACCCACCCAAGGACGCTTGATAGAGTTGGAATGTGACACAGACCGACCAATCGATGGAGATAGCCTTGCAAGATCTGCATATATTGGAGTAAGATAGGAAATAGTTATTGTATGTTGTATTGCGCTGTGAAAGACTTACGTACTTTATTATTTCGGTCCATCCTATTGACGGAAGCATCATCTGTAGGACTTCCAGTGGTCAAAAGAACAAGAACACCTTCACCGTAGATATATTTGTTGATTATTGAACTGAAGGCTCATTGTCGGGACTCGCGGTGACTTGTACTGTTGGGCAGTTGCAACTCGGCAGTTAACCTCAAAATATCTACCTGCCCGCTTGGACCTTCGTATCACATAACCGTCGATATGACAACGAGCTCGCTTAGTCGCCGGGACTTCAATGTCCTAGAGAAGATCAGAGACCCCGAGTCAGACCCAACAACTGGAGTTATCATCGACCCCAATCTGCCGAAAGACCCAATCATCACCGACGCATCCACATACGAGAAAGTTGCCCAAAAAGAACGAGACATTTTGCTCCCGATACAGCAATTAGAGATGCAGCTTGCCGGACTGAAGCAAGCAACATTAGAACCCGTCGAGGAATATCGAAAATGTATATCGTCATTGGGCCAACTCATCTCCGAACATCCTAGATATGCCAGCGCCCGAAACAATAGAGCACAAGCACTAAGGAGGCTGTACGGAGATATGATGCTTCTCCCAGGAAGACCGGACCCGAGGGCTTTGGTTCAGGATGCCGGTAACGCGGAGAGGTTTGAGGCTGCTAAGACAGCCCTGGCTGATCTGGACGAAGCAATCCGCCTGTTGACACCAAAGAGTCTATTCGCGTCGGTCTCGCCTCAAGCGGCCAAGACTTTGTCCCTCGCGCATACCCAGCGAGCAGCGATATATCATATGACTTCCAAGTCGCTGCAGTCGGAGGAGAGAGTTGACATGGGGAACAGAAAGGAGTCAAATTGGGCCAGGATCGATTTTGAAGAGGCCGCTTCCAGAGACTTTGCGTCGGGCGGCAGGTATGGCAACGAAATCGCAAAAGGACTAGCTGTCAGTACGAACCCGACAGCGAAGCTTTGTGGACAAATAGTACGGGAAGCCATGAAGAAAGAGTATGGACCAGCGTTCGAAATGTAAATGGATTAAGGAGAACAATGTCCAGACCGAGAGCCAAATTCTTCGAAGGTTCGGTAGTTTCCAGGCGAGTACCCTGTCTATATAGATACCTGGAGCCCGTTTCAAGTGAGGGGTTTCGAGAAGCCCCGGGGTATAAGGCGAACGCCATGAAATCCTATCTCAATGAGATTTGTTCGTGATACACAAGGGCGTCCACGTGATTCATAATAATGGCCCATAAAATAGTGACAGTAGAGCTGGCGGACCGGAACTTAAACGTCGTCAATATCATAAGAGACGAATTGCTTCATCCGAGTTTGGCCCAAAGGATGCTGGAATCCAGTTCAAGGACAGAGGCATAGGAGGATCCAAGTTAAGCCTAAGACTTGGGTGAAGATGCTTCAGGCTGATTTGGACGACATAACAGCCGAACCAAGGCGTCTACAACAAGCCGAATAAGCATATACATTTCAGGTTTGGGACCAGTGAGAGGTGCCATTTACCTCTTTGCAGCTTCCAGAGTTTGCTGGGTTGTTCTACCTTTCTCTTTCTCCTCGCGGTTGATTCTCGTTGCAGCGGCTGCCAGTCCTATGGTGACGGCGAAGATTGGGTCCGCTACCCGCGAGATGATATAAGTTGGAGGCGCCATCACAGGATTTGATGGGGTAAGAAACTCATACGAGTATTGCTAAGTCCGATTTTCGTAGCTTAGGATATGATAATGCTCAAGCCGCAATCTCTATATCATGTAAGGGGGCAAGTAAAACTTGCGTGACGTTCCTCATGGCCTCGCTCTAGTTATTTACTTACCATGGAGTATTCTGCGTGTATGAAGTACACACAAGACGCTGTCCTACCGATGATCGGCCCATCAAAAGCTTAGACCACCATGGCTTCCACTGTGGTGGGGTCTGCAGGGTCAAAGTCACACAGCCAATCAGCAAAAGCCTTTCCCTTCGCTTAATTTTGGCAGGTCGACACATTTTTGGATTTTCGCGAGCAAAGCCCACTGCCGACTTTCTCCAACGTTACGTGGACGACCAAATTCAACGACCAATTACCACCACAACGCGCCTTCTCCCGACTTCATTCACCCACAGACCGAAGGCAAAATGAAGTTCCTTAAGGTCGGCCGAGTAGCCATTATTACCCGCGGTAGATACGCCGGTAAGAAGGTACGTTGAGTCAATTTCCCGTCAATGAATGGCGAATTCCGAGCGATTGCACCGTGACGGAGAAGCATGGGGGGGAGAGGGATCACAAAATATTCGGTGTCGACAAATGGAGGAATAGATGGCCGAATGGAGAGATGGAAGGATAGAGTGGACGTCAATTACGGACAGCAACAACAGAGCAGAACCGAAACCAAACCGCAAACTCAGCCAACGTTTTCTTTGTCAACCACGCGCCAATCGCCATACCGAAATCAAGAACCATGATCTAACATTGGCACTTTCCCAGGTCGTCATCATCCAACCCGTCGACAGCGGCAACAAGGCCCGCCCCTACGGCCACGCCCTCGTCGCCGGCATCGAGCGATACCCCTCCAAGATCACCCGCCGCATGTCCAAGACGCGCCAGGAGAAGCGGTCCAAGATCAAGCCCTTCATCAAGGCCATCAACTACAACCACCTCATGCCCACACGATACACGCTCGAACTGGAGGGGCTGAAGGGTGCCATCACGGGAGAGACCTTCAAGGAGGTCAGCCAGCGAGAGGACGCCAAGAAGAACGTCAAGAAGGTCCTGGAGGAGCGGTACACGAGCGGCAAGAACAGATGGTTCTTCACTCCTCTGAGTATGTTCCCCCTATCCGCCCGTCGCTCGTCTTCCATACGGCGCCTTACTTGGCCTATCGCTCTCGGAGACGTATACTGACTCGTGACCTTGATAGGATTCTAAAAAGTCATTTTCCTCGGCGTAACTTCCGTCGTTTCGGTTTAGGGGGGTTTAAATGGTCTTCTGGGATGTAAATCGCATCAGCAACCGGCATTAGGAGCCTAAGGGTTTTGCTCTTAAATATGAAGGCATTAAGAACAAATCATGACTTGATGAACTACGTCTTTCCACTGGTGCGCGCATCGTGTTCCATGATCATACGGTCCTTTACGCACCCTCACTTACGGGCTGTTTACAAGGCGCGTGTGGAGAAGGTGCTGAGGGTGATGACTTCCTAGGACCCGGCTAGACATTGACTGCTTCGGCCCTTTGTCTGCCGAGTTCATAGTTCAGTCTAGAAGTCCTAGCTGAAGTTGCTCTTAGATGGAAACGGATAGGAGAAGAGGTAGTCTACGGAGCAACCTAAAACTATTTTGCACAATATGCGGACAAACCATCAAGGAGGTGCTAAGAGATGTGTGGATTAAGTAGTCCAAGGAGTACTTGTAAATCCCTATCGCAGCCGACACGCAGGTACGCATGTTGCCGCACTTATTTTCTCTACTTGCATAGGTCGCTCTTTCACCGTCGTGTCAGACAGGCAGACACAAGGACAAGCCATGGTTCGTCCCTCTGAACCCAAACGGAACCATTCAACGGCGGCAGTCATCTCTTACTTACCTTAGGATATCGAGGATCTGCCCTGTTTATCCAGAAACCCTCGAGACCCCGGATCCGCTCCGTACCGCCTCGTAGTCAACTTTAGCTTGAGAGCGAAGAAGCCCAGCCCCCGTCTCGCGGGGTACAATGGGAAGCGCGGTAGTCCCGCGGGCTCGTCTCGGATCGATTGGCACGTTCTCTTCTTCGTCGCTCGCTTGCTGGTGGCGACCGCCCCTCTCCCTCCCTTCCACTGACGAAATAGATAGACAGTAGCACGGGGGAAGAAGACGTCTCCCTCGGCCTGTTAAAGCCGGTAGGCATACTGTATGTCCGTTGGTGAGTAAGTCGAAGATGTAATAGCGCTGGGGGCGATGTAGGTAGCTAGCTATGTATGTTGTATTGTTGTCCACGAGCAAGAGCGCGGAGGAGGATTTGGAAGCCTCGACGCGGTGCCTTGCTTCTTGGCTTTGGACGAGGGAAGAGGGTGATGCCTTGAGCTTGACTACTACTCCTAAGATAATAAGATAAGACGTGCACAGCCCAAACGCGAAGTCGGCTGGCTTAACGTTATGCCGGAGCGGACAGCATGCATTTAGACTACTGTAGGCCTTGTGGTGGGTTTATACATGAGCATTTGTTCAGTAGCCAGGAGGTTCATGCGCGATGATGCATTGATGGCTAACGATAGCACCCTCGGCGGAAACTATATCAAGGCCACGAGAATACGTGGCTTGTGAACTACGTGAAAAAATTCTAATGGGGTCGAGGGATAGACATATGTGGTAATTGTTCTGCTGGATTCATTTTTCATCAGGTAAAGTCTAAACTCCCATCGCGGTCCAAGTTACATGATTAGGCCCCTGTCGTGTCGTAAAGCAAGTGTAACCCGACCCTGTGCGCTCGACGCCGCAACCGCGCTCTATATCTATACATGGAAGCGTGGCAGCCTCATTCATCACTTTCGGGTACAGAAGGAAAGCTCTCCAATTACGGTCTATCAACCCACAAAGATGAGCTTGAAATTGGTGCAAGTATGTGCTGGAAAATAACCCGGGAAACGCGCACCACAGTGTTTTCCCAGCAGCATCGAAAACATGAGAATCGACCGTTCCTGGACACCCAGAAAATTAAAGAGATATAGTGGAGGGTGACCTGCCATCGGAGGCTTATGAGCCGCCGCCAATCTTGTTGGCCGCCCCGGTGAGGTAAGGGGTCGGATCGTAGTCAGGGGCGTACGTCGGGGCCAAGCCGCCGAACAGAAGGAAGACGAACAGCAACCCAGAAACAACAACAATAATCTTGCGGGTAGCCGGTCGGGCAGCACCGAACTCGGCCCATTGCCGTCCAGCCTCACCGGCGTAACCCTTGATGGCGTCGTAACCGAGCTTGTAGTAGACCATGCCACCCAGAGCGATCGTATAGCCGAAAGCCTGAAGAGCAGAGATAGGAGTACCCCAGATGAGCATTGACGCGGCCACGAGCAAGACATCCTTAAGGACGCCGCAAAGAGTCATGACCAAAGATGAAGTCTTGCCGATCTGCAATGATTTGTTAGTCTTGAATTCATGAAGCAAGGCACGAGCGTATCTCGACTTACCAAGAACACGACCGAGATGTTGAGGCCAAATGCACACAAGCCATTGAGGAAGAAGGTGAAGAGACCAACGTTGTACACTTCAGCCATGGATACCTTGGGGATCTCCCAGAAGAGTGCAACGAGACCGTTCATAACAGCACAGACGGGCGCGAAGTAGTAGAGGGACACCAGAGGGTCCATCTTGTATTCGGCCGAGCTGAGGAGCGCTTGGACGAGGTTAAGGCGAATAGCCTCGAACAGAACACCGCCGAGCTGGTAGAGAAATCCGATCCAGACGAATCTGATCTCACCGAAGGAGGCAATCATGACACCGACAACAATGGCAGAGACGTTCATCAAAACCTTCATGTTGGGGGCGGCAATGCCCATGACCCAACTGGAGAGAAGAACGGCGACGGGAGTGGTGGCCTTTCAGGACTTCAAGTCAGTCATATAACCCACAAGATCCGAGCTTGGGATGGTGCGCACCTTGAGCATCTGGATGAAAGCGACACTGAGATAGAGGTAGGTCAAATTACCGCAGATCAAACTCAAGCTGAAGAAAAGGCCAATGGGGACGATGGCGCGGAGATAGACGCGTCCGGTCATCTTAACAGTCTTGCGCCCATCTAGGAGAGTAGTGTAACGGGCAAGGAGTTGCGTCGCGATAGTCGCAAACGTCAGGTGGTAGGTTGTCAGAATGACAGGGTAACCTATAAACTCAGAGTCTTAGAAAGAGCCTTGCACACAAAGTCTACATGGGGGACTACTCACGGAATTCCAATGTGTCGAGAATCCATTTGTTGAACAGGATAACCGATGACGACAGGCTAATCCACACACTGCATCGTATCGTCTCATGTCAGCAATTCTGGCGCGTCGAGCTCGTCTCATGTTGTAGAGGGCCTTTGAACATACGCGACATAGAAAGCCGGGTGAATCGAGGCCTTCGGAGGCTGAGACTTCTCGACTTCGGGGTTGACGGTTGGGAGAACAGGTTCTGGTCGTTGGACCTCGCCCGAGACGCGAGTTTTCTCGTCGGCCATTGTCTATGATGATCAACCGGCAGTCGACTATGATCTAGAGGAAACTACGAGATCCGAAAGGGGTTAAATAATTTAGAAGAGAATCTTGAAAATAGATGGTTGGATGCAAAAAGAGCGACGAGGCCAAGCCTGCTGAGGCCAATCAATTAAAACGGCGATAAGGAAGTGGCAATCGAGAATTGAGGATTCACGAGTGCACTGTTACTGTTGACGAATCTTTTCTCTTCCGCCCTTGAATGGTATCGGAAGGGAATAGTCGACAGCTGTAGGAAGAACGAGGAAAGCCGAGAAGGACGATGGCCGTTGTTTGGAAAAAGGGTGAGGATGAAGGAGAAAAAGGTTGGCAATGGCTAGTTCGGTGCGACTTTGACTTTTGGGAAGGGAAAATTCTGAGGGGGATGTTATTCGTGTTAATCTGTCAATTGCCAACATAGGGTAGGACTGAGCCTGTAATGATCCCCGTAATGAACCTACTAATGTTTGGTAGCAGATCGACACTTACGTACCGACCTACTCAAACAGTGTGTACTTATTACGTGCTAGGGAGCCATGTACAGTTACAATACGCTCCGGATGCACCCACAGACTGTACTGTCGTCCCCTGGTAACGCTAATGCACTGTTACCCAGGTACTTCTCCATAGGTACTAGGTAGGGCGAAGCACATTGCAAGCTTCGATGGCCAAAGCGCCGCGTGCCAAGCGAAAAAAAGGTCCAGACTTTGGAAAGTTACGCCCGGGAAACGTAAAGATGGATCCTAAACGGCCAGACAAGAACGGTTCAGCTACTGTAGGTAACAGTTTGTTAAACCCCTGAAGGTTGAGCCTATTTGCCTTCTCTCATGTCTTCGCCTGGGAAGTTAGGTTTCTGGTAATATTGAACCGCCTTGATAGTTCTTTAAGCGAAACGAAATCACGATATAACATTGAAAGCACTCATAGACGTCTTCGACTAACAGGCTTCTTGCGTTTTCTTTTTGATGTTGCCAGAACCTCTTCGCAAGACTCGTGTTACGTTGTGTCAGACCGCATGAACACGAAGAACACGAGTGCTCCGCATCGGACATGAAATCAAGGACAATTTCTTTCTTTCTCCCGTTGCCCATCGAGCGCTTCTTTACGTACTTCCATCAGCCGTACTAAACTAGTTGCAATTCCTCCAGGACGCTATACGAGTTGCCATTCGCTCAGAAATCCTGGCACTGCCTTTTTTGTGCCCCTCTCTCCTGCACCTTGGGTTCCCAAAGTTTGGACCACTCGACTTTGGAAAAGCCCATTGAAAAGCCATATCTTGTCTATGGCATGTATCTTATTATCGTGTCTAGATCTTTCTAGGGGACCCTTAGGTCATCCGAATCGGCTAGAGCTCAAGACGACCACCTATAGGGCCCTGGCGAAGCACTGTTTCTGTAGTATCAAGGCGAGCCTAGATACCAGCATATACAACCGAGGCGACTGTGTGTCGAGCATCTGGCGGCTGAGCTTGGTTTCTTGCTTTGCCGGACCTGAAAGGAGACACCAGGAGAGCTTTGAGATACCAGGCTGACGCCGACAGCCTCCTTGGTTCGCTGCTCTGGTCCGCATTCCGGGTCGAAGTATTCCACACCTCTTTGAGCAATGGGGAATCTACCTATTCCTCGAGGCACTCTCCAGAGTGACGATAGAAGAACATGGTCGGCAAAACACTGCACCTGCGTAGGCAGTTATAACGGTGTGTTTTGAGGGATATCTGATCAGTAACTTAGCAAAGAGGAGCCAGCTGCGTGATCATGCAGTTTTGAGAATAGGTTCCTGCCTCACGACCTCTCGGGCCGTTAACTCGACAGCCACCAATCTAGTGAGCATACAAGTTGAAGGGCATTTTTACGACTGCGGTTTCGAGTTTGGTGTATAGTGGCGGCAGTAGGAACTCTGGCTAGAGCTAGGTGTTCGAGGAAATACCTCAAATGTAAGTTGTCAAATATGTTTAGGTTCAATAGGGAGCAAGTCCATCAAGAAGGTCAGCTCCATGTTACTCAGGGGCTCGATATACTTACCTAGGCAGGATTGGCATGTAGCCGCTTTTGGCCTTTAGAAGCAATAGGTCCGTTTTTTACGGAATGTACGTTATAGCAGGTAAGAAAATCTGTGAGCACCCACCGCAGCTTGAGCCTATGTAAACCACGGATTCTCTAGGACGGCCACGAGAAGGCCTTGAACCGCCATCCGAAAAAGATTTACCATCGGCGCTCAATATTTTCTTATCTGTAACATATTGTGAAGCCACCGATACTCACCTACTGGATGCCACAATCTGCTTGGTACCGGTTAATGAAAGGCATGTTTTTTGCTGCCTACTAAGGTACCTACAGTACTAACATTGTACGGTATCTTTACAGGCCCGCTGGGCGCGATCGCCCTTGTTGCGGGATCTTAGGGGCCGCTTTGTGGAGTCGGGATTTGGGGCTTGTAGCTAGCTATGTACCTATGAGGTAGGTCGGTATGCAATCGTTCCAATCAGCGACCCGCTCCAGCGCACGCTTGTCTCGCTGTCTCAAACCATCCTGTAGCAGGATTCATCTCTGATAAATGGAAGAATACGAATGTAATAACCCTTGTGCTTCATTACTCTACAAAAAAGGCTGATGTAAGCAAGATGCACTTACGCCTTGGCTTCATATGCTAGAACTGTAGTCAAGATTCGCATTGGCATGAATATCATTACAGTATCCGGGGGTATTTTTTGTTAGTTCCCTCCACCGGGTCCCCCGTAGATCTATGTAGGTTCCCATACAATTTGTCTAGAATTGGACACGATCTAGCTATTTGCTTATGGTTCCCGTTGTCGTAAGTGACTAATAATACGATCTGGAAAACAATGGCTAATGTATATTCCATGCAACCTAAGGTCTACGGGGATCTACATTCCAACCTTTGGATGCAGAAACCGAGCCTGTGGGGTTAGCTAACTGAAAATACCCTGGATACTGTAAGAACCACATATCATTATATATGACGAGAGCTTGCGTGTATACGCAGCTGGGGTTAATTAAGATAGACGCCTCGGAATATGGTATTCGTCATCAATACTAACCATCTACCAAACCACAAACCTCCACAGTATACATATTGTACATCGACGCTCGATTCACATTTGGGGTCTTTTAGGTAAAACTAGGCAGGGGAGAAAAGAAAGTCTAGTTCCGGCCGATAAGCTTCCTCAGCCCTGCATTAGTAGCCCCAAGGCCACGCACATCGCGGCTTGCGGCTCAAAGCCGAGAACACTTGTTCCAAAGTTAGGCCTTGCAAAAACGTCATTCTCGAGCTCGATAGTCTCATGGTCGAGACTTTGGGAAGCGTTTAGCTAAGCATAACTCTATAGCGTTCGGGCCGGCTATGGCTCGCGCGGTGGCCCCAGCAGCCATGTATTCTCGTGTTGATGCTGAGTAAAGGCCGCTGTCAACGTCTACGAATGATGATGGGTCGCGGTCATGTACCCTTTATATTCAGCCATGCGGGCGAGCTTGCAATACGAAAAGGCTGGCGCAACAAAAACAACGCCTCTCCTGTATGTAGGAGCCAATACATATGCCCCTGGATGGCCATGATCGGCCAAGTTTGCGGCTGTCGTTATGTGCTACGGCAAATCTGGTATGACGCAATCATCTCGTTCACTGTATTGGGAATCTCGCATGGCTGCATTGCATGCAGAGTGCAATCAACGGGCTAGCCCAGTGATGCACTGCTTCATGTGCATTACTGGTCAAAATAGATTGGCATCAGATATACGAAGTCATCCTTCTGGGAAGACGACATGGGGACTGTACCTATAACATGCGTTCACCAAGCTTCTGCATCGGAAGAGGACATGTCTCAAAGAAGCTGATATGTGGAAGATACCACACCGATGTGTCACTTCGTGGTGTCCGGGATTCTCCCTTGTGGCTTCTGCAGTTGGCCAATCCCGTAGGCCTGTAGGCTCAGGAGAACTGGGAAATTCAATCTGTGACGACGGCCTTCAGTAACACTGCAAATCTGTAGATCTGATACCGCACTCGAGTAACTTTTGTGGGACGTGTCGGTCCTTGGACTTTGCCAGAGACAGCCAAGTCTTCGAGAGATTGACACCTCAACCTAGCCAATATCGGGTGGGCACGCAGGCTAGATGCCGCTGTGTCAAGGCCGCAGCCGAGACATAGTGCAGAATCTTGCACAAGTGCGGGTACCAGTACAACATTGACGAGAGAATGCGCATGGAGAGCGGGTTTGTGTCCACGGTTTGTGTCCAGCGTGGAGGTACATTCGCGGTCACTTACTGGCCGGGAGCGTCTCTATCAAAATTGGGCGATCTCCCAGGGTCTATAAGATGCAACCGTTATCAGCGCTTCATGGCAACCAGGAAGCGTTGGCGGCCCAAGACGGCCCAAGAGAGCTAGTAGCGATAGCGGGAGAGCTACTAGGTATGTATGCATATCAAGTAACCGTGGCGAGTGAGTGAATTACTCTATCAAGTTAGGTAACTAACGATACGCTGGGGGTTATTATTTAGGTAGTTTATCTTTTCATTAATGGGTGGGAAGGAAATAGCAGGCCGGAAACACTGACCGCGAGAGCTGACCGACCGATCAGTTCAGTATATCTTCGTACATGAAGTTGTCCGATGCCATACTTTGTAAATCTCGACCTGCGCAGGTACCGGTGCCCTACGGTTTGCTTGAATGCCGGAATACCGATACTTACGAAGTATGGATGTAGGTATTGCAGATACACCTAGTACTATATTGATAGCTCAAAGGCAAATCCAACGTTGAGTGCAACTCGCGATTCTGGCGGGATAGGAGATGCTTACCGCAAACGTTAAGCACACCCCGCGGACAACGCAAAATGTGGGCTACCAAGCTTCTACTGACTTTGCATGTGTGCGTGTGCTATCGAAACCCACTTTGTAGGGTTGCGCACACGGTGTGCTATGTGGCTTTTCATCTCATGAGATTGCGCTTGCAGGGTTTGGTCAGATAATGGTAAGTGACGATCATCCATTCGACACGCGTCATGGGGGGCAGGGGATTAATAGCTGTACTCTTTCTTTGGTCGCTGGTCTGCTGGTGGATGATGGAGCCGGGCGCTCGATCCAAACAAAATTGTTAGTTATGTGGCCATCTGGTGTTCTACTCTATGTAGCTAACATTTTTACCACAAATTGTGGGTGAGCAAGTACCGCGAATGGCGGCAAAACTGCACGTGTGGAGAGGATCGCTTCTCACACTGACACTACTTACTCGAGATTTGCATACACACCGGCATAGGTACCTACTTAAGTAGGTGGTAGGTTGTACCTCTACTCGCAATTCCCCCTGAATCCGTCCCTGACGAAGGGTCCAACGAGGGAATACAAATGCAACAACACACGGAGAGACACAGCGATACAAACCAGAAACGAGATTGAACACAGTATAATTGGTAGGATAGATACCTAGAATGCCTACATGTGTGGACCAATAAGCAAAGGAAGCGTACATAAATGTACTAGGTATCAGAAAAATCAAAAAGGGGGATGAGGTGCGAGGGAAAGCCAGAAGAGAGACAGAGATAAACATACGCCATTATAGTCTCACACTAGCTGACGGTACCCCTTCATCTGTGACGCGCTGCAAGTCCGTAACGGAAGTTTGGCGTGCTGATGCCCGCAATACAAAGTACCTCTGGTAGCACGTATCTGGGTTAGGTGCATCGGCTGAAAACATTTCGGGTGCCCATATAGAATAGTGTAGTATCAAGTGGGACCCTTATTTTGGAGGGGTCGTCTACCCCTGCAGGCCGCCAAGCCTGCCCACCAAAATGCTAGCTTCCCTTTTCTCTCCTTTCAAATGGCAAAGCAGACAATATAGACAAGACGAAACCTCGTCGCCCTCGTTTTCTCCTCTTCCTATTCTTGTGATAGCCTCAGACCTCCTTGCCTTTCAGCACTCCTTGCTGGATACCCTGTGTCAGACAGACTCATAGACTTTCTTTAGATCTGTTCACTACGACAAATCGAAGACCCTTGGGCCGAGCTTCCTCCCCCCACCTCCGTCCACAACCAACATTACCCAAGAGATAAAATGGCCGATATGTAAGTCTCAAACGGCAACCGATTAGGGCCAGGCTGCATACCAACCGCCGCCTGGTTATTGCAGAGGGAGTTTCTGACATGAATCACTAGCAACGTCGACGTTCTCGTTATCGGAGCTGGTCCTACCGGTCTTGGTGCTGCGAAGCGCCTTCACCAACTGGTATGCTTCACCGCCAGTCTAGTCGGCGAGGAACCATACTTGTCGTGGAGTTAACATAGTAAACAGAACGGTCCGTCATGGTTGATCCTCGACTCTAACGAGAAGGCCGGTGGTCTTGCTTCCACCGATGTCACGCCTGAAGGTTTCGTAAGTCTCCGCTGCCATCACGCCGTGCCATCGCTCTTATGCTGACTTCTGCGTCCATTTCAGCTCTACGACGTCGGCGGCCACGTTATCTTCTCTCACTACAAGTACTTTGATGATTGCATTGATGAGGCTCTCCCCAAGGAGGATGACTGGTTTACGCATCAGCGTATCTCCTACGTTCGCTACAAGGGTCTCTGGGTCCCCTATCCCTTCCAGAACAACATCTCCATGTTGCCCAAGGAGGACCAGGTTACATGCCTGGACGGCCTGATCGACGCCGCGCTGGAGGTCCGTGTCGCCAACACCAAGCCTAAGGACTTCGATGAGTGGATCTTACGTATGACGGGCGAGGGCATTGCCAACATCTTCATGAGACCCTACAATTACAAGGTCTGGGCTGTCCCCACCACCAAGGTAAGCTATTTGGAGTCTGTCCCCCAACTGTTTCTCCGGCTTAACGCATGATACACAGATGCAATGTCAATGGCTGGGTGAGCGTGTGGCTGCTCCTGACGTGAAGACCGTTGTCAAGAATGTCGTGCTTGGCAAGGTCGCCGGTAACTGGGGTCCTAATGCTACCTTCCGCTTCCCCGCCCGTGACGGTACGGGTGGTATCTGGATCGCCGTCGCGAACACTCTCCCCGACGAAAAGAAGCGATTTGGCAAGAAGGGAGAGGTTTCTAAGGTCGACGCGGCTAAGAAGATTGTCACACTGAGCGACGGTACCACCATCGGCTACGACAAGTTGGTTTCGACCATGGCCGTTGACCACCTTGCTCAGGCCATGGGCAACCAGGAACTCATCTCCCTTACCAAGGGTCTCTTCTACTCGTCGACCCATGTCGTTGGCGTTGGTCTTCGAGGTGAGCGCCCGGAGCGCATTGGTGACAAGTGCTGGGTGAGTGACACGATTGATGGTGCTCGTTTTGATTATTCGTTGCTAACTGCATACGCAGCTCTACTTCCCCGAAGACAACTGCCCCTTCTACCGCGCCACAATTTTCTCCAATTACTCGCCGTACAACCAGCCTCAGGCTGACGTCAAGCTTCCTACGATCTCCCTTGGCGACGGTAGGAAGCCAAGCAGCACCGAGCCTAAGGAGGGCCCATACTGGTCCATCATGCTGGAGGTTTCGCAGTCCAGCATGAAGCCAGTCGACGAGGCCAACCTGCTCAAGGACTGCATCCAGGGTCTGATCACCACCGATATGATTAAGCCCACTGACGAGATTGTCTCGACCTACCATCGCAAGTTTGACCACGGGTATCCGACGCCGTCTCTTGAGCGTGAGGGCGTTCTGAAGCAACTCCTCCCCAAGCTTCAGGATATGGCCATCTACTCCCGCGGTCGTTTCGGTAGCTGGAGGTACGAGGTTGGCAACCAGGACCACTCGTTCATGCTTGGCGTGGAGGCCGCGGACCACATCGTAAATGGCGCCGTCGAGTTGACGCTGAACTACCCTGACTTTGTCAACACACGCCAGAACACGGAACGCCGTCTTGACCAAGGTCCTCTTGCCACCAAGAGGAATGCTGGGGCTGAAGTTCCGTCCCGCCCCAGGAAGTAGGCGGCATGGATGGTCTTGGGAGAGGAAATCCTTTCAAGATTTTCCGCGCAGTCCAACGTTTGGCAATGTTGGCCCCTAGGGAGCCTAGCGGAGCTTCCGTGGAATGAAATGAGAGCAAGGACTTGGGTGATGGTTAATGATATCAAAAATGCGATGGATGACATGTTGATGTGATTCAGATCTGGGCGGGACCTGTCGCCTTGGGTACACCATGCGAGACTATAGTAGACGTCGGTGCTATAGACATAAAATACTATAGACTTCTAATCGATATGCCGCCTAATCAGCATCTTATGGACCACACTGCGCCCGGGGATTGAGGTTGACGTATGCTATCAGGCTAATGCCCCCCACACGTCGAGGAGACGGGCCATGATTCTTAAACATACAGCTTATCCGAATTGTGCTTCTGTATATAGAAGAGAAAGAAGAGAACTTAATGCGCCAAAGACGAACTCGCTAGGTTGAATGGGTAGTCGTCTTGAAATGATCTAGTTCCTTATTATTGAATACAGAGAAGAAGTACCCTAATATTTATTAACCGTTTATTCATTTCTCGCCGGCAGACAAAATTCATCATTGGCGGTGTTGTAGGCATCGTACCATAATAACGGCACCTTCGACGCCCACTCACGGTCTGGCCAGAGCGCACGAAGCCATAGTTGTCAGTTGGTGGTAGTGCACGTCCTGCTGTTTCAAAACGCCCGAACGTATAGAACGAACCCCTTTTCGTCCGTTATTTGAAAGAGCAAGTAGTTGCAGACTTAGAACGTGGTTATGAGAGCTGGGGACAGGCACCTTTTCTGCACCAATTACCTCAGATGAATGGAAGTGCATACTGTAGTATTATGCGTCATACCTACATATCATATGAACAGAATACATAGCAATAGCAGGAATATGCGCATAACCTCTATCACGTGTATAAGTACTCAGGAGATGATACTTGGTGCATTAGGTGCGATGCGGGGCAGTCACAACGGAAGGTAATCTATTACTTTATGTAGAAAAGGTCACCACCGACCCAACCCAGCCCGCGCGTACCGTAGGTTACTTAGTACCCGATCGATAACCTAGCATATACGCCACAGGCAAGACCATGAACGGTAAGTCCTGGTAAGTTGGGCAAATCCTACATACCCAGAGCTCTAGTACTACTAAGGAGCACTCACGACGACAACTCGCACGACCAAAGGTGGTTTAATGTATTCCACTCTTCAAAATTGTTCAACTGCATGTACTTCGTAGTTGGATCGTATTTAATACATACGCTGCCCGAAGCACATACTACTTGCTCTGCAGCTGGGGGGTCCAGCAGTGGCCGCTATCCTTAGCAGCTAAGCCCAACTCGGGCCTGGTCGGAAAGGTCTAACGTTAGTTGAAGCAGAGAAGAAGAGGCACGGGGCGTCAAGGGTTGCATCCATCGTCGAGCAGCAGGGACCCGAAAGGTGCAAAGAGCGAGTTTACTCTATCAAGAGACTAGTAGGTAAACTACCTAAATACCTTAGGCATAGGGTGTGTAATAGGAGTGCTAACGTTAAACCTACCCTACCGTAGCGGTCTATATTCTTTCTTCTGAAGACCTCGCTGTCGTTGACCCGCCCGCCTGCCCGCTTGCCCGCTGAAAAAGGCATCCTCACCACCAGCACCCGCACCCGCACCCGCACCTGCACCTGCACTACGCACTCACATTCGAATCCCTCGACGACGGTGGTGCTGCTGCTCTCCTCGAGAGACAGAGACAGCCTCTTCGGGCAAGACATCTACGACACGAATCATGAGTAGTATCACAGTCACCGTCCCCTAAATGCCGCTCAGCTATCTGGCTCCGCCGTTGGACGGCTTTGCTGTCGCGGCGGACGACCGGCTCGACCCGCCAGCGCGGATATTGGACCGGCTTAGGCAGATTGCTGGCTACACGTGGGATGAGTCTCAACGGCCCTTCCACTCCACCTATGATAACTGGTAATCCCCCCCTCTCCGGCGAGACAACAAGAAGAGAGAACCTGCGACTGACTCGAGGCTCTCTCGCCTCTTTCATGTATAGGCACATCTCTGGCACCAGGTTCGTGTCACCTAACTCCAACGCCACGCCGACTCCCACTTCTGGCCAGACTGCCTCCAGCCCGCCGCCCTACACAACAAAATTAGCCTCGGTCCTGTCATCGCCCGGAGACTTCCACTCGAGTCCCCTCCCGCCGAGCGAGGCGAGCAGTGACCGATCTGCGCCTTCACCCCCAGCTACTTCTACCTCAGCCACCGATCTTTTCGTAGAGGAGCAACATGTAGTTGCACGAGTGTCGTACCACGTCCTCCGCGAGGAGAGAGCCTTTCATATTGCCAAGAACCTAACCATTACCGCCGATCCAGACGGCCGCCACATTGTCAGACCTATCGACCTCATCCGTCTGAGTCCCCAGCCCAGCGATCGTGGTGCTATAGTAGTTGGTATATACGAGAACCCCGGCCCCAACTATCTGTTCCGGAAATTGGATTTAGGCCCGGCCTTTTATTACGCCGACAAGGTCGACGACAGATTCGAGGCCAAGCATCACAACGGCTACAACTTGGAGCCCCCGATCAGTGTCATGTACTTCCTTGATTTTGCGATAGGTGCCACCGAGTGCTTGGAGGTACTGCACCAAGGAAACGGGATGGTTCACGGGGAAATCCGGGCGGACGCCTTCCATTACAATGTCGAGACCGGTCGAGTAAAGTTGACGTCTTTCGGCTCGGGGATAAGGTCATTTGAACAAGGACTCACTAGTACCGGATGGTCTTCCTTGTCCAAGGAGCTCGGGGCGAAAAACAAGCTCATCTATATAAGTCCCGAGCAAACAGGCCGTATGCCTGCCGAACCCGACATCCGAACTGACATATATTCTCTGGGCGTCGTCTTTTGGATGCTTTTGACGCAACAGCCGGTGTTTACTGGTACCACCCCGTTGGACATCGTCCAGGGCGTTCTGGGCCGCCGGATACCTTTGGTCTCCAATATAAGAACGGACGTGCCCGACGTCCTGGGGCGCATCATCCAGAAGTGTACTGCCAAAAACGTCTCGGAACGATATCATTCGGCGAGCGGCTTGCGCTATGACTTGCAAATGGTCCAGAAATTCCTCGAGGACGGCGACAAGATAGCTTTGAGAGATTTCGATCTTGCGACTAGGGACGTATCATCATTTTTTATGCTGCCTACGGACATGGTTGGCCGGAATCAAGAACTGGCAACACTGTCGAAGATCATCGAGCGCGTCGCCAGGAGTCACGCGACCAGTAGTAACCTGGGTGTGGCCGGCAGATTCTCTGATGGCTCGACCTTCTCCACCGAAGTCGCGGACGCCGCCGATATCTCTAGCGAGGGCGCGAGTTCCGCGGAAGGGAATCGCCGGAGCGGGTCGTTCACGCAGACGCTGACTTCAGATTTGAGACAACGAAGCGGGTTTCAGCCATCCTTGAACGGAACCGAAACTCAGACTGCATCTAACGACACAGTCTCCTCGAGACTCTCGGTCCTCTCGGCGACTAAAACACCTCGCGAATGCGAGAGACAGCCATCTCTGTCTCTCGACACCAAGAGTTACGTGGATAGCTTTAGCGACCGCCAAAGCTCGCGGCATAGCGGTATGGAAACTTCGACTAGCCTCTCCCGGCAGCTGGGCTCGGCCAAATATCGAAGACGGGGCCACTGTGAGGTTGTAGTCATCGAAGGGGCAGGCGGACTAGGGAAGAGTCTTCTTGTGCAGCAAGTATTAGCAGATGCACGCAGAAGGGGTTACTGCGCGACGGCAAAATTCGACACGGCTCGGAGGACGGCCTTTGGTCCCCTCCTCAAGCTGGTATCTTCCCTTTTCAAGCAGGTATGGGGTGAGAGAGACACGGACACGCCGCTGCACATGGCTCTTAAAGACTACGTCCGTCCAGTCTGGCCGATGCTCCACAACGTATTGGGTCTTCCCGAGTTCCTCTTCGGCCCACCAACCTCGTCTGCAGCGAAGATCACAATGTCCCCGGAGGCTTCGAATAGCGGCCGAAATATCGCGGTAACTCTGAAACAACCGGATGCGCCGCCGGAGAGTCTTGCAGGAAGCTCACAACCACGAAGCCCTCAGATGAAACCCCAGACCTCCCCAGACCTTTTACGCTCAGGCACATCGACAAAGACATTGCGCCTGATGAACATCTTCCTTGATCTCCTCCGAATATTTTCGAGATATCACTTCATCTGTTTTTTCCTCGATGATCTTCATTATGCGGACGATGAGTCAATCGAGCTCATCAACCAGGTCGTAGCGGCGAGACTGAAAATGCTCCTCATCCTCACTTACCGACCCGAAGATCTATCCCCGGAAAAAGTCCAGATGTTAAGCACTGTACACACCGAGGGTAGGTAACTCTATTCCACCATATGTGACCTGTGCGCTTACCCTTCTTTCTTAGACCAACCCATGTCCAACGGTGCGAAGGTCACCAGGATCGTCCTCTCGCCCCTGAGCGATGACGAAATAATACAGTATGTTGCAACGACTCTCTCTCGACCTCCTGAAGAAGTCGCGCCGTTGGCTCTCGTTATACAATCTAAGACAGGGGGCAACCCGTTCTACATGAGAGAGATGTTGAGCGCCTGCCACCGGATGAAATGCATATGGTATGATTATCGCGACAGCCGGTGGCTCTTCGATCTAGGTAGACTTTTGGACCTCTTCCAAGGGGAACGCGATTTTGACTTCTTAAACAACGAGTTTGTTACTCGTAGGTTGAGCGAATTACCACCTGCCTCACGTGCGATCTTGGCGTGGGCGGCCATTTTGGGTAATCCCTTCTCGTTCGCCCTGATTTGCCAACTCTTGGGTGGAGAGTTTGGCTACGCTGATGTTGACGTCAATGATCCGAATATGGCATATCTTCGTATGCCGTATTCAAAGCAAGAAGCTGTGGCTGGGTTGCAAGCAGCTGTCAACGCTTGCGTCATTGTTCAGGGCGAGACCGACGAGAAGTTCCGATTCGCCCATGACAGATACATTCAAGCGGCGTCGACATGGAGGACAGCTGATTCTCGTAAGAAAATGCACTTCATCGTTGCGGAGACTCTTCTGAAGTACAACGGCCTGTTTAGGCCCTCCAAGGATAGCGTCGCTTCGCACATATGCGAAGCAACCAATATCATCAGAGAGCGCTGCCATATCCGTCAGCGATACCGAAAGCATCTCATGGAATGTGCAGCAACTGCCGTCGAGAACGGGGCTCGGTCGACAGCTTCTAAGTACTACGGCCAGGCTTTGAAATTGTTGCAGCCAGATCCTTGGACGGACGGGCAAGAGGACGTCTGCTACGGCGAAACACTTAAACTCCATCTCCGTGCCGCGGAATGTCATGTCTACATGGGTAATCAAGCCTCTGCTCTCAATCTTTTGAATACCATTTTCAGCTGTGCCAAGTCGGCCGAAGACAAGGCTCCCGCCTGGCTGCTTCAGTCGCGAGTATTAGCGCAGAATGGCGATGCCGAAGCTGCACTCACCACACTAAAGCAGAGCCTCATGCAGTTAAGGACTCAGTATGACCCAAACCCTACGTTCGAGAAATGCGATGAAACTTTTATGAGGCTGGCGACGAGGATACAATCTATAGACCGGGCTCAATTACTGAATCCACTAGACAATGCCGACTCTCATCGTGTGATAATTGGGGCCATCCTTACGGAAGCCGTCAGCTCTGCATGGTGGAGCGATTACTTGGATTTCTACAACCTTGCCCTGACGCTGGTAAACCTACATCTGGAGGACGGGCCCTTACCCCAGTCCGGCATGGGATTTCTGCATCTTGCGATGATTGCTCTGTCACGCTTCAACATGGTTGACTTCGCCGCAGAGCTCGGCAGCCAATGCATTGACTATCTAGACGGGTCCAGGGATACCTTCTCTTCGGCTCGAGGCTACATGATCTACGCAAATTTCGTCAGTCACATTCAAATCCCGATCCGTGTGGCGCTCAGCCACTCGGAGCAAGCTGTCGAGAGTGCCGCGGCCACGGGTGACAGGTTATCTGTGATCCTCAGCTTCGGGATCTTGGCCCAGATGCGATTTTACGCGAGCGAAAACTTCGCCGACCTCGAGTCAATCTGCCAGTACAGTTGCGAAGAAATCCCCGGATGGCATCAAGACACTCGAGGGGGTACTATTCTGATAGCTGTGAGACAAGTTTGTCGGGCAATGCAAGGCAAGACCAATATCTCATCCGCTGAGGAAGTGATGTCGGATGAGCAACACCACTGTGCGTCGTACAAGCAATTTCTTACCACGCAGACCCGCAACGGCGGCAGGTCGATTCTGATCTACGAGACCTGGGAGATCGTACCTTTATACATATATGGCCATTATGAGCAAGCATGCGAGATCGGCCGAAGGTGCTTGGAAAGACTAGATATGATCTGGTCCGCCCGAAGCACGCGGATGGTGTTGCTCTTCCACGGGCTTGCGCTTTCAGGTCTCATGGTGCGTAAGCTCAGCGACCCACGCTACAACCCGGACAACCTGAAGCGGGAAGTCCAGGAAACTATCGTACAGCTGGAGGGTTTCAGCCAAAAGATCAAAGCCTGGCAGATTGTGTCAGACGTGAACTACCTTGCGTGGTCCAACTGGTTAGATGCACAACTAGCGGAGCTTCGGGGACAACATGGGCTTGCTATACGGCAATATGAGGCGGCTCTGGATCATGCCGCAGAACATGGGTTTCTTTTTGAAGAAGCGCTTGGTAACTTCTTGATGGCTGGCTTCTTCATCAGACAGTCGGCGAGAAGATCGGCCACTGCCGTTCTGAGGGAATCGGTGGCGCTCTGGCGGCAGCTTGGCGCCAGTGGTGTTGCACAACGCATCGAAGAAGACCACGCGCTGCTACTACATAGTCCTACCCGGAATTCAAGAACAGCCGAGATCGGAGTGCAGACGGACTTCGCCGGAGATGCGGCATCAGTTACGTACGCTGCAGACGCCGATGATGTCCCGCATTCTGTCCATCAGGTAACCGCCGAATCCAAAGCGAGCAGGACGGCTGCATGGCGGGGGACTATGCAACCCGAGGCAGGGGCCGGTCTTCCTGCCCTTGACATGATCGATCTTCATGCCATACTTGTCTCGTCTCAGGTCATCTCGTCTGTTTTACAGGTGGACGTCTTGCTCAAGACTATGTGCGATGTTATTCTTCAGACTTGTGGGGCATCTGTTACGCAAGCTGCCATAATTGTTCAAGACGAAGACGCTAAGAACAACGACGAATGGTGTATTGCCGCCAGCGGTGATCCGGAACGGGGAGCCACAGCTCACATTCCCGGACGGCCCCTTGCCGGTAGCTCCCAGGTTGCGGAGAATGTGATTCTGTACTGCGCTCGCTTTCGTGATTCCGTCTTCCTTCCCGATCTTCTCAATGACGAGCGGTTTGGAAATGTCAGCGAAAGTTGGCTGCAGAGGAACCCCATGAGTAAAGCAGTCATCGCAATTCCTATATGTCACGGCTCCAAGCCGCTCCTTGGTGTCCTCTATCTCGAGGGCGAACCAGGGTCGTTCACGGATAGGAATCTGACTGTTCTGCAGCTCCTCGTGAACCAAATCGGCATTAGTTACTCTAATGCTCTGTCCATGAAGAGTATAGAGAAAGTCTCCGAACAAAACAACACGATGGTCGAGGTGCAAAAGCGTGCACTCGCGCAGGCGATAGAGGCGCAGGAAAAGGCGAAGCGTGCTGAAGCCGAAGCCAACCGTAACGTTAAGATTGCCGAGGAAGCGGCCAAGGCCAAGAGCATCTTCCTCGCGAACGTATCTCACGAACTACGTACCCCGTTAAACGGCGTTATTGGCAACTCGGAACTTTTGAGAGATAGCAATCTGAACAAGGAACAGCTCGAGATGGCAGAGTCGATCCGGGTTTCGGCCGATCTATTGCTCACCGTTATTAATGATATCCTAGACTTCTCCAAAATGGAAGCCGACAAGATGAAACTGTATATCATTGCTTTCAACCCCGAGGAGATGGTGCGCGAGGTTGTCAGGGCGGTTTCGTATAGCAACCGGGAGAAGGCTTCTAAGAAGAACGTCAAGATCATCCAAGACATCAACTTACCCCCGATGCTCATCTATGGTGATCCTATCCGCCTACATCAGGTCCTCGGTAACCTGATCGGAAACAGCCTTAAGTTTACAGAGGATGGCTCTATCACTATTGGTGCCAGGATCGATGCCGACACCCCGGAGAAAGCGACATTAACCTTCTGGGTCAAGGACACAGGCATTGGTATACCGCCCAAGCAGCTGGCTAAACTCTTTAGGCCCTTCAGTCAAGCGGATGCCAGTACTGCGCGCAAATATGGTGGAAGTGGTCTTGGTCTCAGCATCTGCAAGTCCCTGATAGAGACGATGATGAAGGGGAGAATTGAGCTAGAGAGTGAAGAGAACGTGGGCACGACTGCATGGTTCACAGTAACATTCGACAAAGCAAAGCCAGAAGTCTCGGCCGGGGACGCTCAGATGTCTGCGATACCTCAAGCACCCGACAAGACTCGAGAGCCGCCGCGACATAATCCGTTGAATCCGTATCTCGACCTGGCAGGCATACCAAAAGATCAACTTCGCATTTGCATCGCGGAGGACAATCTAATAAATCAGAGGATAGCCATCAACTACGTGCGCAAGCTCGGATACACTAACGTGGACGCTTACGAGAACGGCATGAAGGCCGTGGAAGGGCTGCGCCAGAAAGCCAAGGAGAGGCAACCCTACCATATCGTTCTCATGGACGTACAGATGCCCGTTCTAGATGGGTACGAAGCCACGAAACTCATACGCAAGGACGAGATCGATGAGGTGAGGAAGGTCCTGGTTATAGCGATGACCGCGTCAGCTATCCAAGGTGATCGCGAAAGGTGTCTAGCAGCCGGCATGAACGATTATCTTGCCAAACCGGTCAAGGCAGACCTACTCAAGAAGAAGTTGGATACGTATACAACGAATCATGTCCTAAAACAGAATTCATTGTTAAAAGACCCGTCCGAGCCAGACCACTCCAGTCAAAAGTCAGCTAATGCGCCTTCCCCGAAACTCTCCCCTGTCCCAAGCCCGCCGACGATGAGGGAGACGATGGACGAACTCGATGCCGCAAATAAGTCGCCTCCCCTCGTTACCCCTATTAGAGATTATCTATCCTCGCATGCGCCCGTAGGTTCACCCAACGATGTCAACTCTCCTCATGGGCAGTCCATTGCAGCGAGCGGACATGCAACATCTTCCGCGCAGCCGCAGGGACAGCAACAGCAGCGTTCGCCTGAAGTACTGACGGAGAGCCATAACGGCAACAACGCTGGCCTGGCTACATCAGCAACGACCTCTCCTCCTGCAGACAAGCCCGAAGTGGTGCCAGCTGAGGCAAACTCCTGGGCGAGTGCCTCCTCAGAGTCTCAGTCACTCCTCGGAAGTGGACATCTCGGTCATGGTAATTCGAAGGTGCAGAGTGTGTCGGTCCCATTGAGGCCAGAGAATAAACAAGATGGTAACCCAACGAACACCTAGGGTTCGTGAAGTACACGGTGCGCTCCGTGTGAAGGCGGTACCGCCCAGGTGGGCAATGCAATACGAGTACACGAACATTTCAACGAGACGACATGATTGTGTCGGTTTGGAAAAGCAAAGTGCCCGTCCCGGCTGAGTCGAATTCTCAGACGACCATAGAGAAAGAGCGAAGCGTTGCTGATAACATTGCATACATTCTTCTTGGATGAATTCTCGTTGCTGGCAACGCGCAGGGCGCAGGGTGGCATTGTTGGATTTGTTTGTCTAATGATACTGCTTTTAAGTTGACCGATACCTCGCATCGCAGGAGTTTCTCCACAGCAATAGAATGGCTGTATTTCCACCAACCGCCAGCATCCTGTTCCCACCTTTTTTAGGGGGTTCTTCTCTTATCATTCTTGTAGCTAATGGCGAACAGGGGGCTGGAAGCAAATGGGATATATGCGGGAATGTCTGGGATGCCGTAAAAGACGAACTGTGCTATGGAATGCGATTTACACACCCTTGAGCGGAAAATGGGTGTCATAATCTTGCATTGTCATTCGCCACTCGGCTTTTGGTTTTATGTGTCGCTGCGAGAATCACGATCCAGAGAGGGCCCCACGGGGATGAGGGTGGGCGAGAAGAGGATATACCCTAGCGAAGAGCAGAGAGACTGGATGTACATACAACGAGACGAGACAAGCACGCGCGGATACATATATATTTACACACATATATCTTTTCTACGACATCTTCCTTGCCATTACCGTCGGTCCGTCCTCTGCCGGAGAATGTTTAGGGAACTGCGCCTAGGTCTATAACAGAAAGGGGGACCAACGGGTCTTGTTGTACTCCGGACTACCTAAGGAGACATGCAGACTGGGATTAGGTGTGCTGAGTGACACGACGACGTAGCAATGGCCTGGCAAAGGAGCGCGTCTATCGATTAGTAGAAGAAGTACCCGGTGACAACTGACTCAGCAGGCTATTCTGGATGACGGCCTGTCTTGAGGGCCACGGGGGAAGGGCCTAGGACGAACGGCTTTCCGAAGAGAGGAATCTGCTCTCCTATCCTCATCGGCTCTTTTTGGTAGAATCACCATGGAGTCGGTTGCTCCCGGGTATCTGTTATTTATTCCTCCACCTCGTGGCCGCGCTATCTGGTAGGTCATTCTCCAGAAACGACTGACGAGCCTGTGAAGGAGGATGTGATTGGAATACTGCGGATACGCCCTACACAGAATTCTCAGTATGCAAGGGCTTGGGCATAGCCCAACGCGTCGTCATGCCATACATCCATCAACTTGCGACGGTCTCCCAGCAACTGCAGCTTCCTAGTGGGAAATAATAGTCTTCTAGCCCAGTCACGGCCTTGGCTCCGTGGGTACCGCGCATTTAGGCCGTCGTGTAAACAGGATAGCATATTGTTCATCCTGCCATCGGAGACGGCTCCCAGGTAGGCCCTCGCAAACTTAACGTACAGAAGCGGATATATGCAAGCAAAGCTTCCGGTTTCGGCGACGGCGTATGTCTGCGTCGGCCGATAAGTTCGGGCTGGCGTAGAAACCCCCCTAGCTCTCCATCGGCAATCTTCGTGCCCCTGACAAGGTTTGTCTTAGAACCCGTCCTTGGCCAGTAAGGGGGGGAAGAAAAAGGAAATTGATGTTCTGTTCATTACCGATTCTATCTCGTCTAGCTATGTACGCAGCCCGACGAAGTCCCCGCCGGTGCTAGCATGAAACACAGATTCGGATGTAACTTGGTCTTGGGCTCGGTCTTAATATGCGTGTGCTATAATACAGGCATGCGTTGAGCCGTCTTTTCCACAATTCCCGGTTTCGACTCCTCGTCCGAACGCTGGACGGATGGAGGCTGCGGCTGAACGAATGGAAGCTTGTGGGGCAAGCTAACTTGGGACTGTCGCTGCCCAGCTGCCAGGATATCCTGTCTGGTATCGGCCTAACCTACTTTCGTACAATGACAATGTGCGCCATGTCGCATCTACTGTACCCGTGGCGCGGCGCGGCACAGCGCAGCTGTCTACATGCGTACATGCATGGTTGGATAGGAGAGACAGAACAGGACGAATCCCCGAGAGCATCTGCCCGGCTGAGCTCGCGGGAAGGAAACAATATTAATAACAATAAACGGCGAAACGGCCGATGCCGCGCTCGCTCTGCTGACTCATACAAGGTGGTCCAACATATTATGCCATATTGTACGTATTGTCCATATAGGGCTTGCTCGATCAGGGTATCCCCTTGGCGTAGGCTAAATTACGGAGAGCGCCACCCAGCTCGGCAGCCACGACGACGACGGCATGCTCGCGCGTGGTCCGTGTTTCGTCTACTTATCTACGCTTCGTCGGGATATGAAAGGACCCCCTCCCCACGTACGGGAGAGCCCACGAGCTGAGGATGCAAGCCGGCCGAGAGCGGTACGTACCGGCTCCCCTTCCAACCCCCCTTTTTCAGATATCTTCGGACGTCAAAGAAGGGAGGGAGACATGGGAGGGCCTACGTATACTGAGTAGAACTAAGTCACGCGGTTGCTGTACTACCAGCTGCATGCGTTCGCGGAGGAGTGCCAAGCAAGCAGAGGGGGAAAACCAGCTCGGAAGATTTCTTTGCTTCAGGTAGCCGAGAAGCATCATTAGGCATGCAAGTGGTTGTATTATTGCCTGCCTGCCTGCCTGCCTGCGTGTCCCGCCCGCCTGCCTGCCCGCCTGCCTATTAGAACAAGGAGCAGACCACAGCTATCTCTCTCTCTCTCTCTCTCTCTCGCCTTATTAACTTGACAGGGCGGACAGTTAGCCAGCTATAGGTACATGTAACGAGCAAGCTGTTCGATGACGAGGTAACAAACTAGTAAAATCGAATCAGGGGGGAAGGAAAAGCTGGAGGTTTTACCCCGTTTGGAGATGAGATGATCTGCTTACCGCGCCCGCTCGCCGTCGCTGGTTTTTCCTGGTCCGGGGCATCCATAGTGGGCGGGCGGAGCGCGTGCCAGGATCCAGGGTCCTCCCAAAGACCGACAGAACACGGTGGGCCCCGAATCGCGGACACTTGCCGTATCTAGTTCTTGGAACATGCGGTCATGTTTTTTCCTTTGCTTCGCTTTTCGACCTATGGAGAAACAAAGAGACTAATAGCTAGCCAACCGGCCCATGGCTAGAACTTGTATTTACATACTTTATCTATGAAGCGACTAGAGGAGCGGCATTAAGGTTTGGCGCGTTGTATGCAGTTGTTCGACAGCTGTGTACTCAGTACGTGGGAGAAAGTACGCACGCGCATGGGCGTCATCAGCGCGAACTTCAAGCCCCCAAGGAGACGTTCCTTGAAATTTCGGTGCTTGAACCACCATCGTGCTATACATGTCGCGCAGGTCTTTTTCTCGGTGCGTTCTACGTTGGGAGCCTCTTGGCACAGCCGAGCCTGCATTGTTGATATCTCCAAGCGAGTGCGTATGCCCCTGAGAGGACTAGTAGACGTTCGAAGACTTATCGAGAGTTCCAGTTCGCCGAATATATATGAAACCCCTTATCACGCACATGCGGCTTCCCGGAGCAAAAGTGGCTTTCCACAACACTGAGCTCCGCTGCTGGTTAACCTAGTCCCAGAGAGCGGATCTCAATGGTATCGTATCTTCTTCTCCTCGTCAGCGAGGAGAGTTACGGCATGCAGGCCCAAGCAAGGACAAGGATACCGGTAGTCGCTTCTGTCTGATTTGCCGATGACGCTCTCTAGGAAGCGTCATGCGTCGAGTAAACTTGTAAAGCAGTTACGATCTCGACCGGAGGTCCCAGAATCAAGTTGGTAGTATTAGGTGCCAAGAGCCGCGTCAGGAAACGGGCGTCCCATTGTCGATATTCACAGCCCCCAAGAGTTCCATGAAGGAGAGCGAAGCCACGTGCCGAGTAACGTCTAGCGTGTTTACAATTGTGGCTTTCCCGGTTTCATGCGTCTAGAAGGCACAGCCAATTACTTATATAAGGCCTGGCTACTCTGCAGCGAATGAGGCAGACAGGCGCACTCGGTCATTGTGCCAAGGCACTGCTTCCCGACGGGCGGCCAAAACAAGACTCGAGCGATCCACGGGCGGTTGGGTCGCATGCCCTCTGTTTATGCAGGCTCTGGGTATGCGAGAGCCAAGCGAAAATACCGCTTGCATAGAGTCACCAGCGTTGTGGTTGCTCGTTAGCCAACCTCCAAAAGCCAAACAAACCTGCCATCCGACCTTTGACTTTGCGAGCACGGGTGGTAGCGTGAAAGTCAGCAACTTTGAATGGAGTTGGGTCAGGAAAATAGGAAACTGTATCTAGAGGATCGAAGAAGCCGCATGAAGATTGGGAGGCTCAAGCGATGAATACTCCAGGTTTGATCCTCCCACAATGGGTAGTGGTTACCCACTCACTTCAGAAAGGAATGAACAGATTTAAGTTCAAAATAGTCGTCGACTTAACATGAAATCGTCCTTAGCACCCAGTCGACGGATCACGAGGGCGATCGAATGAGAATTTCCAGCAACCTGAAACAATATCAGATGCTTAGTCCGAGAACATCTCACTTGGGCCCTATGATAGGTTTCGACCTATGTACGCCACCCATTCTTGTAGGAGTGGATTATCCACGGTTTCCCGAGGATCTACAGTTCCCGAGTAGTGAGTCCCCCGCCGCATAATGCGTGGCTGCAGCCATGCGACGATCATCTGAGCAAAATCGCCCTCCCGTCAATTTAAGGCTAGGCAGGTTGCGATGGCACGTTTCCCGGGTAGTAATGGTCCCAGTTGGTCATTGTAGCGGGTTAAAACCAGTCTCGTCTCCAGATCAGGCGTTTGGGAGGGACTGTACGAAAACACTTCGTCTGGGAACTTTTTGGAGTTCTCCCTCGGATTGGACAATGACTTAGCTCTAGGGTTCTCTGATCCCTGTTGGTCATGCCGTCGGCCGCCTATCTTGATATGTTCGTGGCGGAGTACGTATGCAGTATTCGACGGGCCTGGTATATTTTGCATTGCTCCTCCGGAAGTCCGTCATATTCCACCACTGAATCAGCTCCAACCCCTTTGTCTCGCAGGTACTACCACTGATTGACAGCCTGAGTGCAGGTGGAAATGCTCTTCGAGACCAGCTAGACGCTTAAGGCAACCCGGGATTGATAGACATACGTCATAGTATGAGGCCAATTTAGAACCCGTGGCTTGTGACCACTAGCGGTGACGCCTGGCTAGTACGCTCGGACCGGCCTGGACTTTCGTATGCACCTCGCGTCTGCAGATATTGAAGTTACCAGTCCCTAGCTGGTGACTTTGACGCAAGTCAGCATTTGGGTCGGTGTTTCGCAGGTACGCTCTGAACAAGTGGCGTCGAAGCTCTAATAGCGAGAGAGAAATTACAAGTCCCGAGCGCATAGGGCTATCCACAGTCGCACAGTCTAATCATTCGTAGCTCGGTCTTAATAAGAACGAAACACCCAATTCCTTGAGCTTGGAGCTGAAGAATCGAAAGCTGATAGGAGGCCATACCAAGTTCCAGGAGTGTAGGGGTATCTCAGCTCATTAAATGATCGCGCGGTTAACATGCGCCAGGCCGCGGATGTCGGGGCGCAGTTTGATAGAGCTTCCATAGGGCAAAAGGGAGGAAAGTAGCACTGATAATACCCAGTCATGGTGATGGAAAACTTACGGAATATCACGCCTGTCAATAGAACGTATTTCTGATAGCATCCTTGAGCTACTAACCCCATGCTCGTGATGTTCCTCGAGCACATTAGCCAATCAACTTACTGCCCATCGCTGACGCCAGAGAGAGGCCAAAATGGTACGGGAATGCTACGAAGGGGGTCGTAGTTAGTCCCTGGCGCGATGCGAACCTTTTCGAGCGTGCGAATGACAACTGGTAGCGGTGGCATCATGGTTCGACTAGTCCGCTCATGGACGGTACCAGAGCACGCTGCTCTGCAGTTTATGATATCTCAAACGTATTATGAGAGTTTCGAATGAAGAACTGCGGTTTTCGTTCGAAGCATGATTGAGATCACTATATCCTTAGGGACGTTACATGGTGGTCTTCCCATGTGCACTTCCACTTCTGGAGTCTAGATTCCCAAGGGAGCGAATCCCAAAGTAAGAGTTGCCCAGTCCAGTCTCCATCTCATTCATGCTATCGTTCTCGTATAGTAAGCATAGGTTTCGACACTGAGCGCAAGAAGGTGTTCCGTGCCCGGACTGGTTTCTCTACAGCCGGGCATTCGGCCAACTGCAGGGCGATGAACAGGGCCAAGTGTCGTGTTCCGCTGCCTTCTCTTTACATCCCATGCTGCTTCTGGGAACAGGCCAATGCAGTGAACATGAACGGCATCCAACAATCGGTCTGTATGTTGTTATGCAGGCCCAGCTGAGATAGAAAAATAAGGATACAGATGGGATTGTTTCAGATATTCTTGATCGGGTAAGTCAATTGGGTTGAAAATACATGGGCCGGAAAAGAGGGTCAGGCCCTATAAAACAAGCCAAGAAGTTCGCTGAGATAACTGGCGAATGAGAGGTAACAAGCCACAGAGCCACACCGCTGGTACTATGTCATACCAAGCGTCTCAATGCTACATACCGGATTTGTAGCTTGGTAAGTACCTGCTCTCCTGTTGTGCCACAAATGTACATGTCCGGGGTAGGGTAGTGTAGAGAGCGGGAGACTAGCAACTAGCCTATAGAGATGCTTTATTACCTAGGTACGTAGCCCGTAGATATATGTATAGTATTTACAAACCTATCCCCAGCTTCGTGAACTTGAAGTTATGTAGCCCCAGAGTCTATAGCCATCTCGTCTTCATACATACCTATACCTGTATTCAGACATACTCGAAAAGGTGGTTTGTTCGTTTATGAATTCGTACTAACATATCCGCACTACTCAAATGTCAACCATAAAGGATCCCCAGGAGATACGACTATTGCATGTCCTCCAGCTCTGTCTGACTTGCTTTAATGCTGAGGGCTCTGCGCGTGAAGTAGTATGGATGGATAGCTGAGCAATATGCTCCGTAGAGCTAAGATCTTATTGGCACGTAATATTTCTAATGCTGTCATATGGAACAAGGAAGACTTATGTCTAACTTGGCATGCGCCTGGAACCGCCTGTCAAAGGATCCCCAATACGGAAACAATGGCGACCTTAGGCATGCTGAAGGAAACATGGCAACGCGAAGCAGGAGGAAGATAAATAGAGAACATATCCGGCCCTGTCTCCAAACGGTGAAAGCAGAGTACGCATCAAAGCAACAGTCGCAATGTTGACCGATATGAGCAGGATACGCGTCACGCGAGTGGTTGTCATTCGTGTTCGACTAGGTGCAGGAGTACATGCAGCATTCCTAGTCCGAAGCATGCACATTCTCGTATCAGCCGGGCACTTATTGAGATCCGGGTTAAGACCAAGGCCGTCTAGTCTCGTTAGTAGCCTCGGGAGCCAAGACATCATAGTCATTAAACTGATGGTCGAGCCGTTGCACCCAACGCCGCTGCGTCTGGTGTGAGTTGGAAAATGTTGAGGCTCAAGAAGCTCATTATCTCGGTTTACCAACTCGGGTCCAGGGTTGACAAGAATCTAATTTTGATTAATCAGGAGTTGGTAAGCCTCAGTTCGGATGGATAAAATGAGAGAGACATACAGAGCCGTTAGGCATGTGGTGTGGCAGGAAAGTTCTTTGAAACCTGTTTCAGTTGACCATACTAGAAGGCAGGCATCTCCGTTGACTGAGCACAAACCAGGGCATCTATCAAAGTCAAAGGCTAAGTACATGCCCCCACCCAAATAGAACATGTTCCCGCACAGGGAACTATCTCCACAGTCCGCGCTATCGATGGCTACTTTCGCATACCCGAACGTATCGCCCCGAGCCTATGAGGATATGGACTCGCTTTACAACGATCCATGCCGAGATTGTTTTGGCCCGACCAAGAATACGTTGTAATGATACACAGCTTGCTCGCAGGCCGATCCGTCATATCAGCAATCCTCTAAAAACAGTTGCCAATCTTGCAGAAATGTCAGTCGTCGGAGCATGTGGATGAACTCCAAGCAGGGACTGAAGATGTCATGCCCCGGCTTGGCTGGTAATATCTGCCAAGCCTTTTGGTGTTTTACGATGAGCAAGGTTCAGATGTGTTGATCACTGCCTCATTCTGGCATGCAATACCTCGCGAGTCCGGACATACGAGTCTCGGAGGGGCTCAATAGGTTGCGATGATACCATGACTTAGAAGGCGAATCTCTGGTTTATTAATGACTTGGGAGCTGAACAAACATCCTAATTCTTCACTACAACTGATAGTCTATAAATATTTCAATGTTAACAGCCGCCCTCCAGTCTTTACTCAGTAGCTCCCCCTGTGATCTCTGCAGAGCAGGGGAGCTATAAGCTGAAGGGTAACGTATATACATATGTAATGCATAACTGGTGGACTCAACCTCCCCGGCGGCGAAACGGGAAGAGGTATAACGGCATCGGACTGTTTGTCAATCGTATCGCGGGCTGTCGTCTGAGGCATCAAAACACAATATTGAAATCTGCACAATGTTGAAGGCCTTCATGCTTCATCGAATGTGAATGGCATATACTTTTTGTGTATGAAGCACCGTAGCTAACAATACAGTAAATAACAAGGGGCTGGTTGCCCCTCTTCAACCCCTCATAATTAAGATCGCCGCCTTATGCTCCCACGAAGATCCTGTCTCCGATGATGACTCTCTTCCCTGTCCGAATCCTCAAATAGGAACGCCAATTTAAGATCCGATACCCTGTCACAGAACAATGCGGAATCAGCTGGGGTTTCCGCGCTTACTAGAGTAGGTTAGGCCCTTCGCACTCAACGAGGCAAGCGTGTTGTCCCCAGCAAAAGAGTAAAACCACTTCTATCTATATATAAATGTCGGGATATCACCCAAGCGGTCCTTCATTCGAAAGCCTCATTGGGGAACCTTACAAGTAGCCCTCCCAGTTCAGGTACCCGTGCCGCCGGCTGCCAATCAAAGATTCCAAACACGGAAGATCGACTTGCCCACTTGGGCCTTGTTAGCTGGCAATCTCCATACTTTGCTATAAATACGAAACATCGGCATCACAGCCCGAGTGGGTAAGGACAGTGGACCGGTCCCAAGTTGGTTGCTCTCTCTTTCCTGTCGTGACGAAAAGAAGCAAGCCTCTTCGAGTCTTTTTCACCCGAGCTCACGGGCTCACACCGCGAACCCTTCATATTCCTTCTCATCAGAACCAGGACCCACGAAACCCCTTACTGTTTGCCTGTTTAGAAAAGCGTACTCTATGCTCCCCGTTGAAAGCATTTATCCTTTACCCACATAATTAACAGTCGGCACGTGACTAGCAGCAAGGAAGAGTAGTTACGCCGTGCTGGGGCAAGAACTTCGATTGAGTAGCTACATACATAAAGTGTTTGACCAGAAGAAGTCAACGACCCATTCGCCGCATAGACACTAGGCATGCGGTTTCAGTCACTAAAGGTATAAAGGTATGGGGCTGTATCAGCGGAGTACGCATCACAACTCGTGCGTAGCTAGCGGTTTATTATGTCCAGACATGCAAAGTACACCTAGATAAGTGACGAACCGCGGAAAGGCGACTGGAAGCATCAATGGGTCGGGTAACTCAAACCAAAACTAGGTACCGAGCTATATATAGCGTATATAGCATACATTATCGTATATGATGCATTATATTGGTAATCATCCCACATTCAATACTGCAGGTATGTATGGACGTGCAATTAAGCAGCACGGATTTTACTTTCGTCCAACGGATGGTGTAAACGTTAAAAGAAGCCATGCAAGTCGTTCCACTTTTCTCTTTTACCACGAAAAGGGTACTTCCAATGCCATGTACTTTTCAAAGTCTAAAACTGGATGTTGAAGCGTCGAATGGATCAACTTGTAACTAAATTGGCCAATCAGCGTAATGCTTGCATATATCGAAGTACGAGTTGCTTTCGCCGGAACTACTATGACTGCAAGTATACAACCTTGTGCTTGCACACCTGAATGTAACGAGGGTGGTGCCCGCCCACCCTGTTACAACTGCATACGACATTAGAAGAGATATTAGGCAGACATTTTTACAGTACTCTATCCACAGACACACAGACACACAGACACACGCCCGCGCACACACACAACTCCTTTGCATGAATACATACATAGTGCAGTCAGTAGTACTGTACGTACGGCATAGGTGAGAGGCGGGAAAAGAGGGAGAAGAGAGGGTACAATGCTTGGCTGCACCGGGGCGGACTACGCCACATACTACTGCTCTGGTACGTACAACACGAAGATCCTACCCCAGGCCGTCAGCCATATCCCTCCCCTGTGCTGTGTCCACACGACATCAGCAGGTAAAGTGTGAAGCAATGGGTAAAGCATGCCATGAACAAAACGGCCAGGTCGGCCCAGGTATTACACACTTCCTTTTGGAAGTCACGTTTCCGTCCCCGATGACAGACAGACAACTGACAGTGTACCCGATCCTTCGCTTCCCACCGTCCGATCATCCAGCGCGGCTATTTCCGAGTCTTGAGATCTCTCCCTGCACTTGAGATTCAAAAGAAAGGCACATGACAGCTTATTAACTCCCTCTCTGTCTCCGGTCTGGTCTCTTTCCGATATGGAGTTTTGCTTCCGTCCTAGGGATATCTTCACTTCTTCTGGCCGACCCACTGTCGTCAAGCTTACCTCGAAGAGAGGTTCGCTTCTGCTTGGTGGTGCGTTTCAGACCCCACAAGTCCATTCCGTCCATACAAGACACTCCCTCGAGTAGCCTCTTCCCATAGACTAGTATTTCCACACCCCCACATTCGTTGATTCGTTCGTGATTCTCACACGCCTCCTTGATCTTTCCACACACATCGAGGGATCGACCCTGCATAACAACAGTCGGCCCCGGCCTGTGCGTCGACCTCTCTGGGGCCCACAGACGTCGAGACTTCGAAACTTTTCGAGCCATGACAAAACGGGCCCGCGAAAACAAGACTGGCTATAACGCCATCTCACTGGCCGGCCCTGACGCTCAGCTTGTAAATGAAAACAACCCCCTTGAACCCTGATAGAGGCGAGACAAGGACAGGCCACCTTTGTCCTATCCTCGATAGGTTAATCACAGCCTTGTCATGGCGGTGGGGTGAAAAGAAAGCTTCCCCTCCCATCATGCTCTCTTCTCTTTTTTGCTAGGTGTTGAGCCGCTTCCTTCTGGACTCTTGTGTCTCGACCGAGATTGGTTGCCCGAAATCTCGTTCTTCTCGTAGGTCCTCCTGAGCTTATTTATCTTTCTCCAGGCTAGCAATCCCACCGTCCCCGTTAAGGGAAGCTTATCTAATTTGACTTAGCCACATTCACTGACAGGGAGTTGTGTTATTCTCTTTTGCCTCCTATTCGATCCCATCTCCCAGACAGAACGTAACCAATCCCCTGAATTATTCCCGGTAGCTCTTCGGCCCTCTCTCCTTTACGCTGATCTTTTTTGCACTTCTTGCTTGCTTTGGTCTCACCTCCGCGTACACGGACCCTAAAAGAATCGAGCCAGGCATCCCATCAGCTCCACATCTAGTTAGGAGACGCCCTCTTCCTTTCCGTTTCGGCCATTACCTAAAAGAGCCACAAGTAGCAGAGCTGTCCTCCATTATAAGGTGCAACCCAACTCAAGGGACTGTTTCCATTCGTATGGGTTGCCGAGGCGTCAAGCTGGGTACCTCAACTACTATTCCGCACTGCGGCTTGCCAGTTCAGAACACCCACGAACTAATCTACTATCTCCAACCGGTGCCGTCTTGCCTCTTAGCCAATCCCTTGGAATTACTCCCTGTATGCATCTGGCAACGATCATCAGATGAGGCTGGGCTTGGAGACCCAAGAGTGTCATAAGTCTCGAATGCTTCCTCTTTCCACTCCACTAAGCTGGCCGCCCTCACCAGCTTTCTTATGCCAAGGTTATTATCACCCTTCCTCGAGCACTACTGCTGAAACCGCCCGTTATCTCCTCACCCTTCTTTGAACTTCCGAAGCAGTCACAGATATTCCCGCCTAGCTCTTACACATCTCTGTATTCGAGATGATGCTCACACTCAAGCAGCCAGTCCACTACGGCTACCGGACCGTCCATGACCTACCGACACCGCCCCGATCCTCGCCCCCCGTGGTCGCCCAGGACTCTGCCCAGAAGCCGCTTCCAGCTTCACAGAAACATAGTCCATCCGTCAAGCCCATGACGGCGCCTCACCGTGGTCTGCCTTTGCCGGCGGCCATGTCATTATCGCAACCTCCGCCAGCACCCGGCCAAGCCCACCAGCCAGCTCCAGGACCGTCTCTGCACTCCCAAGCGCCGCCAGCTCCCCCCGCTCACAGCCAGAATCTTGGCGCACTGCCTGCCCCACCCCAGTGGCAAGGCTCAGAGGATTCGATGAAGACTTGGCTCGTAGCCAAGGCGGAGGAGGAGAGGAGACGGCAGGAAGAGGAGAAGACGCGTCAGGAGAGTTTGCGGTTGGAACAGCGAAAAATTGAACACGACATGCTCCGGACCTCCCTAGATCGGGGTATCCCACCCCCGATGATTCCGGTCTTATTTACTGGTATGGGGGGCGGAACGTTCCCGCAGGTGGCGCGAGAGTTTGCTCAGCAGTATTTGATGCCACAGCAAGTACACCCCGCACAGATACTGCCGGCGCAGGGGCCCGTATCGCCAGACCATCGGAGAGATTCTCAGCAATATGGGGCCTATTCTGGCTCGGCCGGGGTGCCGTCGACACCGGGATCCGGGGCAACCGGGCAAGGGGGCTTCGTGCCATATCAAGGGCCCGGCTCACCAACCAGAGCCAGAGCACATACAATGGGCGTGGCAGGTTCGGTGGGAAGATCGTTAGATAGTTCTAGCCTCCCTCGGCTACGCACTGGTGAGATGGCTGCTGCGACCCCTGCAAATCCGTCTTACCCGGCGCACGTACTAGGGCACCAGCAAGCGACGGCGCAGCAGCAGGAACAATCGCCCTCGATTTACTTCCATCACTGGACACCACCGACCTCTCAGCCAAGCTCCAATCAGCCTGGAACGCCATCTGGTTCGTCCAAGTCTAAAACGAGCAAGTGAAAGCCAGATAGCTAATAATAAGCGTCACATTAGTAGAATCGCCTCGGAAACGAAAAGCCACGGGCCCTCAACAAGCTACACCTGCACCGACGCGGCCACGGAGTAGGTCACCGCCATACGGTCAGCAGGGTGTCCCATCTATCTTATCAAACCCGCCGCCTGGTCGACGGAGAGGCCATTCGCGACAGAGAAGCGATATATCATCTTACAGGCCAGTGGGCCGAGGGCGCGGGGAAGGATTCGGCGCATACCGTGGATTATCCCCGGGATTCAGTACCTCCCGCGAAGGGACGATGCCAGAAACGACGCAGCCTGTACAGCAACCTCGGAGTAATGCTCATTCGGTCTCATCTCTATTGTCAGATCAACCATCACCCCGATTCACAACATCGGAAATGAGATCGCAGCAGCAGCAGCACGGGGAAGGCGAACGGCGACATTCGCCTGTAGTGGGTGAGAATGATGAGAAGTCACATGGTGGAGCCAGTGGACTAGGGGCCGCGTGAATGAAGGTGGTTCAAACTCATGCGATTACCCCTCGCAACCATCTCGTTTCAGGGTAGAGGCCCCCGACAATCGAAAGCGAGCCATCGGATTCGCAGAGTAAGCATGCAAAATGACCCTGATGCCACGAGAACCCGTCGGTCACCTCTACCGTCGACCGCCCGTGCGACCATCAGGTCTAATGCGCTACCACACCATCAAGATCTCTCCACCGAGGATCTCGACATCCCTAGAGTGATCTCTATGAGTTATCAGCGAAACGCATCCCTTCCCCGTCACGGTTCATTAAAATCACGCGGCAGAACCCGAATCCCGCCCCGGGGAACATACAGAAGGGGCCAAAAACACGAGCGTGGTCTATCCTCGTTGATCGGATTAGGCCACCGCCCTTCGATTCAACTGTGTCTACTTGAAATGTACCAACTTCCAAGCCTACCTAGGTATCTACATACATATGCGGGACATTTCCATGATAACGGTCAAAATGCATCTACGGATACGGTGGGATAGAAGAGAGGGAAAGGAGTTATTGGGCGATGAACATTCTTCATCGTTAAAGCATGTGGAAAGGACAGATGGGAAATATGTACATTATTGCCTACAAAGAACGGACAGGCGGTCCACCTAGATATTTGGCACGCCTGATCATCAAGGACTTTTAGCCCATGGATTTCCAACTGACCATCCCTTTGCTCGTTGCTCTCTGGCACTACGGCTCACCTCGAGCACCGTTAAGCCGGCAACAGGCAATAGCGAATACGTACATACACATGTGGAACGAAGCGCCATCACAAGGAAAATACGAAGAAATTTCAATATCATGGCAACCCGGCCCTGGTCTGCTCATGTAGGAAAACAGAGCCGTCGAACAAGGACCATTCCAAGCCATGTACCAAAGGTCTGGCGTTCTCGCATTTATGCACCATGTCGGCGTCCGCGCCCCTTGGGCAATGAACACGACAAACCATTTTCATCCTACTCGTTACCCGGGGAAGAATATCGCCGCACCCAGCTCGGGCAGATGTGGTTGTTGTAACACGACGGACGGCGCCCGCCCACACGACGATCGGTTTTCCCAACTCGACTGTCCCCTCGGAGATTTTATGATTCGCCCATCCCGGGGCATGACATATAGATACATTACAGACCCACGGCAGACGAACCGAGACAAAATCTACACCTAGGTGTGCTTCCGTACTTACGAGACTGTGGCTGATACGGCACTTTCAGATAGTACGACTCTAATACGGGGAGGTGTTTCTTCCGAATTCCTTTCCAATCTGCTTTACGTGCAGGACCAAAAAAAAGGGGTTATCATGATTTGGGAACAAAAGGATATCTATAACCCACAGGTGGCCCCTTGAGTCGCATCCGCGGCACTACCTGGCGTATACATGCATGTGTATGCGAGTAAGCAGAGTTATGAGGGGGAAAACCACCTTGCGTGACCCTGACATATGTAACCCTAAGTCAGTCGGGTCTGTACGAGTGGGCAAGTGTACTTGTAGTTTCCGCCGTGCGTGCGACGTCCAGTCGCTGGGCACAGATCTCTGCGCCCCTCGACGGCGATAACGCCAACGACGAGGTCGTTGTTTACATTTTTCTGGGGTCGGGATATGCCGTTCCATATCCTATCGTCCATTTCTTGGTCCTCGGTTAATTTGTTTCGCTTACAGGCCGGATATTAATATCCGCGCTTGTCTGCCTGTCTGTTGCCCAGGGCCGCGCGTCAAGTCCCAGCAGATCTCCCCGGCGGGCGCCTCGTGATTCGTCGTCGCCCTGCCGACCCGCGCTTCGTGTCTCCCCCTAATGCCGCTGTTAATATCGGCGTGGATATGGATGACGAACCCTGGCGCGTCGATGAGCAGAGATGCGATGCAATCTATAAGGCTGCTGCTACAATCCCCGCCCTTCCCTCCACGAGCGGCATGTGACTTTTATTTACTACTTCGCCGGAACGGCATGCGCTATCGTCGTGTACCTGGAGCTACACATGCACCTTATCTACATGGCAGGGCGGCTTGACCCGTGAAGCCGAGGCCTCGGCATCAGTATTTACCTGACTGATTACGTCGCGTGGCGCCGACAAATTTCTGCCGGGGCGTGGCTTACATCGACTCTATTTTTGTCTCGCCCTTCGCGACTAATCGGGCGGGTGGATGACATCCGAGCTTACTGCCACTGCTACGACTACTCCCTTCATGCTCGATCCGGCCTCCAGGAACCCCACCGATTTATACATGACATTGGGTATATGCTTGCGGATCGACATTAGAACAGGATAATTCCACCATCCCGCCTGCCTACCTACTCGTAGTCGTCGCCGTAAATTGACCGGCGGCTCCCTTCCAGGAGGAACATAACCCGGTGCTACTTCTAGGCGCTAACTGCTGTTTACCGGCTAAGTGACGTACCGGAATGTGTACGGAAGAGCGGGATTTCGCGGACCGGATGACACGGCTGAATGTTCGTTTTGTTTTCGACAGCCGGTTATGTGACCGCCCTGGCTTGGCTGGTGTCATCCGATATCGAATATTTCCTCAGGGCCTTAGTTTTGCTCGTTACCCACCCCCGGCAGGGGAAGGAGAGTATCCCTCTTTTCAGCGCCCGGAGTGCGTGTGTGTGTGCATCGTGAAGGGGAAAGGTATATTTATAGAAATCTTCTTTTTCGTGGGCAAGGAACAGAGGAAGAGCCCCGCTGACCGACCGAGCAGAAAAGGAGAGGAGCACTATCTGCCAAGTCTGCAGGTGCGCAACTTCGAACTTGACCGGTGCCTGCCAACTGCCTGCTTCCTTCTATTTTCTCGAACGCGTCGTAATAATGACCTGCAGGACTGATGCAACCCCCAGCCGCGGCTATTAGCCTCGATATACCGGCCGCGACGGACTCAGGGGTTGAGGGCGCGATGCAACCCTACCTACCGCGGTAACCACCGTCTCTTCCCGATACGGGAAAGAAGAGGAACGAAGGGTAGCATCGGGGGATTAGCGTCCTTGCCAGCTATTGACTGCTTAGGCGCCCGCGCCGTGCCCCAACCCCTGCTCCTCCGCCTCTCCCCTTTACCGTTGCCGCCCGGGCGCATCGGTCGGCCAGGGGTCCCGGATGACGTCCAGGTCTCCCTCGAACGGTAGAACTATCGAATGTGGCGTCCGGGTTCCTTTTTTCTATTTCAGCTGCGACGGAGCGGCGTGGTTTCTGCGCGTCATTCTCTTGGCACCCTGATTCGTCTGCCTCTCTTCCCCTTGCAGCCCGGAACTTCGTTTCGAAGTCTTCGACATGCAGGGAAGCTCGCCCATCCGATGCGACACCCCCTTATTGCGGGCATGGGTAGGTAAATCGCCGAGCGTCCCGAACCGGGCAACGAGCACGAAAATTCACGAAGCACGGGCGATGCCGCCGTCGTCGCCGTTGCTCACGCTCTGCCGCTGCTACTACTACTACTTCGTTTATTGGATACTATTACCCGAAATAAACGGCTAACGTTACTAAAAATAATTAATTATGCGCCGTATTTGGAATATGAGAGCCTGCCAGGCCGTAGGAGGTAGGTATGCAGTGTTTTCTGGCATGCTTCGACTGCAGCGTGTAGACACGGGCGGATAGCAGGCAATCCGTTCTAAATGTAGCATATACGGTCTCGTCGTCACTTCCGGCGAGCGAGGCGGTCGACCCCGTGTTTATCCATTCAACGATCCCTGCGTTCTATAATCAGGATCTCTCGTGTAAACCTTCATCCGGAATTGACATGATGAGCGGTAGTTACCTTTGACCAGGGGGACTCTCACGCGTGACCAGATCAACCCCCTATCGGGTCATTGAGTTTACCGCTTGGTTCTCTGAGAGGCATGCCGCCATATCCGCGAGAAAACGGCACACCTTCCATGTCAGAATGGAGAAGATGTGGCCGGCAAGAGTCTGCGAAGCCTGGATAGAAGATTTCAGTCAGACAGCCAAAAGAATCGTCATTGAAAACGCCTGCGCCTGACTCCTCTCCAGAATTCGCAGCTTCGTTAAGCTGTGACTGACCCCGGTTCATTAACAAGGGCATATAAAAGAGGCCAGCTAAATAGTGTGAGCAGATATAGCCGTGATGAGTGATGGTACCGTTACATTAGAGAGGAGAACAAGGGATAAATGCCCTTACTAAGCTTTGCCTTTTCGGTTCCGGTGCCTCTTCGTGTTCTATAACGACTGGTTTCGGACGATCATAGCCCTGATTTATACTAAAAACGACTGCATTGCACTCTATGCCTTGCACGACATAAGTACAGACGATGCCTAGTGTTGGGCGGCCTGTTTCGAATGTGCTTAGGATGTGCTAACTTTCTAAGAGGTGAGACGGTACCAGGTTTATCTCTATACGGGTATTGGCGAGAGCTAACAGTAATACTGAGCGAGATGTAGCAATCACATTAAAGTCACATTTTAGTAATGTCCTCAGGGATTATTCCCATCTGCCACAGCTAAGCTAATCGGAAGAAATGATTGCATAAGATATGGAAAGCGTAAATTGTCCTGATTAATGCTGGGCTCCTGGGAGCAGAGTGGCTAGAAAGCTCTATAAATAGTGTGGAGTCTCGGAAACATTATTCCGGGTACCTACTGGATTCTGGACCCTGATGACTAACCAAGCTACCCCTTTTCTGCAACACCATCCGAGTTCACATTATCTCTAGGATTTCGTTATTTTATACCGCGAGGGATGGTATGACACTCGGTAAGTTACAGCGCCTATCAGACTCTCAAGACAAAGTTAGTTCTCTCAGCCCAATATACTTCATCTGAATCGGCGAGCAGCTATATCTTTCGAGTCCGGTCGTTAAGTATGAGGTTTCCATCTTAGTTCTTATATGCCTGACAAGTTCATCTAGGCTTTTGTTAGATTGTAAAATTTTTCGATTATTTACGAAGCCTGTACCTTATAAAGGTGTCTAATAGGTGTATAACCAGCACAGGACACCTTCCCTTTGATTTTTTTCTTGGCATTTTACTGTTAGTGTTACATTAGCAGCCTTATTCACGGTTCCCGCCAAATTGGCGAATTCAACACCCAAACTCCGGCGGTCGCCTATCGGAGTACTAACATCGGTCGAAGACCTGACCAAACCGCTTCAACTCGGCAGGGGATTCAACTCCGCATCGACGCAACGGTACGCGTACAAAGGCAATGGGGCGTTTAGGCGCCCGGGAATGGAATTACGAATTACGCAATAAACTATGGCGCTTTTACGACCGTCCATCGACTGCGGGCTACGCCTACCGCGAACTTCCGCTGAGTACTGCCTTTGACCGGATGAAGGAGGAACATAGCGTAATCGACGCCCGTGGTCGAGTTTTGCTCCATATACGCCCGGTGTTTTTACTCTCTCATGAGTGCGGGAAGCGCTATTAATACGGTGGACCGTTCAAATCGCCGGTGAATTGACGAATCGTCGAGAGGAGCTCGCCATAAGGTCCGGGGTACTGTTGAGACGGTGAACCGAAGTCTGTGTGAGAGGTTTTTGGCTGGAAAGGTATGGAGATTTCCTCTTCGGCGAGGTTAGACTTGGGTAATATTGTACCAATAGGTGGAATAGCTACTCACGCCCCCAAATGCCCTCCGGGAGGCTACGGGATAGCCCATATCTGCCTAGAACAAGTTAAATACCACTACCACCACCAGCATATAAAACACGACGCGAGAAGAGCCGAGAGAAAGGGGTTGTCATCTGTGTAAGAAGACGCTGGGCTAAGTCTTAACTATGTAGTTCTGCCCCCCTGAGTGAGTGGGTTCTAAGTATGCTGGACCGAGGATCCCTTAGTTCAACAATCCTGAAATGGGCCCGGCATGCGCCAATCACGCCTTCATCGATTCCTCATGTGCTAGAAAAGCTTCGGGGCTGCGTATATAGCCGGAGTCTAATTCCGTCTCGCCCCCAAGTGCCAGCCGGGCGACTAAATGAGCAAGAGGGATTTGCATGTCGTTAAGGCGTCCGACCCGAAACTTATAAAACGTCGTCTGTGAGGCACATACAACCATGACATGGAAGCTTGGATGCATTGTGACTTTTCCAACAAGATTCAGCGCTGGACACCTATATACGTAGAATATATCACACTCGCTTCGTAAAATTCATCAAAGGCCCTTGCGACCGCATTACACACAAGTCCTTATGGACAAGTCCCCACCGCGGCGCCGATTGCCCGGCTAGCCATCTACTCGTAGAACACCAAGCACCTGACCTCTATGCTCTGCCGCGGCGGGGCGTCGGCGGGGGTCTGCGGGTCCTCGAACGCGGTGTGCGGCGTGCGGACGGCGACGCCGGGGCGGCCGAGGGGCTGCTCGCCCTCGCCGAACGAGTCGTAGCACTTGAGCAGCAGGACCTCGTCGGGCGTCATGTCACGGGCGTAGTAGAACCGGTGGTCCTCGCTCGGCAGCACGCCGAACGTCTCGCCGCGCACCTCGTAGCCCTCGGTCGAGGCCAGGCTGGCCTCGTCGGGCCGCACCTCCCTGCCGCGGTCGTCGTCGTTGGCGTCCGCGCGCTTCGGGTACAGCAGATCCACGGGCACGAAGTCCGCCGGCCGCGTGCTCCGCCAGTCGATCACGGCCAGCGGGTGGTCCGACGCCGGGTGCCCGATCGGCCTCCACACGTTGACGATCTGGAAGCGCCCGCGCAAGAGCTCCTCCGCCTCCTCGGCGGGCAGGTGGCGTCGCACGCGCGCGGCTGCCGCCCCCGGCGTCTGGTCCACGTGTACCAGCTGCACGGGGCCGCGCGCGGCGTCGTGCGTGCGCCGCCGGATCGTGTGGTCGAAGATGACGACCTTCTTGACCCCGGGGTAGTGCGCGCGCAACACTGCAGCAAGCACCCGGAGTTAACACCTTTGTCCTTTTCTAGATGAGATCACATCTGGCGGGTAAAGAAGCAGGAGCAACTTCGGAAGGCAAGGTAAGGTTACTGGTGGTACTCACGGGCCTCGACCTCGGCATAGTAGCCGTCGCGCACAGCGGCGGGGTCGACGAATTCCTTCTCGGTGGCGGGCGAGCGGAGCAGGGCGAAGCCGGCGCTGTCGAGCGTGAAGTCGGCGGGGTCGCGGACGCCCCGCAGGTCCGCCACGGGGCGCGTCACCTGCTGGTTGCCGTAGCTAGAGATGGCGGCGTCCACCTTGCTCCATGGCTTCGTGCCGGGCGCCTGCGTCGAGAGGTCCATGTGTCTAAAGACGGCCGTCGTCATGATGTCGGCTTGGCTTGGCTTTGCGGCTCTTAAGTAACTTGGGACGACGAGAAGAGACCACTAGTGGTTGGTGGGGATCTTTTGGTTTTGCGATGCTTGTAGCTAGGCAGTTAAATCTTATGATGTGAGAAGAAAGAGGCTGAGCCGCCCTTGTGTGGTCAATCTAGATAGATGTGAAGGTTATGCACCGGTTTGAATTTTAGCCCATAGTGCGTCTTGTACGTCTGTCTATATATGTGTATGTTCCCGCCCCTTTGAAGGGTTCGGAATGGGTGGCTTGCTAAGCAATGGTATTTATAATACAAAATATCTTTCGAGGCACTGTCGTCATTAACTCCGGGCCCAATACCACCCCATCCATATATTTACGGGAAGAAGTTGTCACGCAGCTGCGTTCAAGTCATCACATTCGGCAGTACAAAGCCAGGAGCCGCTAAACTCGAGCCCAAGTATATAAATGATTGACCGCTAGGTGCCTGCCGGCTCTTTCTAACGACTTGCAAGAAAAGCACGCAATTCTTACGTCCAAAAGCGACGACGGCGATAAGATGTCATGCTTTCCTCCAATAGGTGGATAGACAATATTTCCCCGGATGTATCGTTATTAGTCAGCAAGCTTGAATGAAAGGGCGCCGGAACTTATCTTGCCTACGAGGCACCTCACAGCCAATTGGAACGTCTTTGTGCTTTCCATTCTCCTCGGCCTAGCCTTAGAGTGCACTACGAACCTGATTTTGAAAAGGCACCTCTCGAAACCCATCTATACAAGTCGATTGGCGTACGAACCTGATATATCTGTTTTGACTTTTCACTTGATGAGTGCGAGTTTGAAGCTATTTAAGTATTAGCCCCAAAATATTATATGCAAACCAGAGCGAGATCGGTATAAAGTGGACCGGCGAGGGCGGTCTGGAGCTGATCTCAGGGAGATCCATCACGTCGGCGCAACAAAGTGTCATTGATTTCTAATACACATATTTCTATGTTCTCATTTCCCATATGCACGCCCGTACCTGCATCTGGAGGTCCTACCTAATTTCACGACCTGGCAAGAGGTTACAGATCTACCGAGGCCGATATCCCTCCGATGCTGCCGTCGAGCGATGTCCGGAACCGCAAAGCCCTATATGCAAATGCCAGACAAAGAATTTTTTTCCCTTCCTCTCGAGGTTCCCCTTTAACCAGATTATCAGAAAGTGACGCCGACGTGACTAGAGGCTTATAATCAAGTGGAGGTGTCGACAAGGCACCAAAAATACAACCTAGGACTCGTCCATCTTATCGTCATCTTTCTCCTTCTCGGGCTCGAAGTCGTCCTCATCGTCATCGTCATCGTCTTCGGCAGGGTTCTCCTCCGCAGCCTTGGCCCAGTCGATCACTCGGCCTCGGGTCCGCCGACCGCCCTCGACGATGTTGTTCAGGTCGATCTCCTCCATGCCGTCCTCTTCCTCATCCTCGGCTATTCAACTAGTGTCAGTACAGGGCACTTCGGTCCACTAGTGCTGTGGTTGCGGGCGCGTACCAGCATCGGCGACCTGAACATGTCTTCGTCAGTATAGAGTTCACAATTGTAATCATACTCGGTTGAGAAATCGTCTCGGCTTACCTCTTCCTCGGACTCGTCATCGTCCTCGTCCATCGACGTATCGGCGGGCTCCTCAGCCGCGACGGCCTTGCCCTTTCCCTTGGTCTCAACGGGCTCGGCGACGGTGGTGGGGTCCTGGCCGGGGACAGTGGTGCCGTTCTCGGTAGACATCGTGAGGTTGTGTGCGAAATGGGTGACGGTGATCTGATGTGGCGACTAGCTGAGTTGCACAAGGCGGATTGAATTGGGTGAGGAAGAGTGAAGTTTTTGCTCGATGCAGTCAGAATCACCGAAAACCGCAATTGGTTGGAATTGCAGGTGTAGATCGGTTGTTTGGTTACCGTAACTTTTTAGAAATGTGAAAGGGAACCCCGGAGGAGAGAGCAGCTGCAGGAAATGTTTATTTTAAGTTGCCAGTCACCGGCCGGCCCTTCCTAAACTCTAACTAGGTATGCGGGACAACCGCGCTAACGCAATTAGAGATGCAGTAGCGCCAGTGGACCGCGATTCTGCCAGCTGTCGCCTCACCGCCTGCTTGAAGAGCCATTAGTGCCAACCACTTCCTGTTTGCCTTGCTGGCGCTGGGCCTGGCATGGGCCCGGCAGCCTTACCGCCCTCTCTAAACCACATAAATAGCGCTTCGGTACCTGTGGACTCCTCGCAGCTACAGCAGCGGCCAGTTACAATATCCCAAGTTCAGTACTATGTCCCCCCATTGAAAAAGTATGATAGATACGTGTAGAAGCGGATATGGTCGATGTAGGATGCATATGAGAAGAGCCCGGCGTTTCCCATCAATGCTTCTCCTATCGCCCATCACCCATCGAGACTAGAAGCACTGCGACTGATAATGCTCTCTCATAAAATGGAGGCATAACTTAAAACCCCTCGTTGGTAACAAACGCTGGAAATAAAAGGGGGCTTGTATGTTAGAGCAGTACGCGTAGACAGCACAACGTCAGATATAACGTCGTTTAAATGCATCGTCCATTCATGGGCTGCTTAGCTTACACCTGCATGTATCACTTGCCGCCCTCACCACCGCCAGACATCGTAAGCAACAAAACGACGGCGATCAGCCACCAGTACCTGCACAGCACAGCGTTAGCAATCAATCAATCAAGCAAGAACCCAGACTCGGGCTCCGCATCCGGATCTGGGCATTGCGGACTCACTTCTGCAAGAGACTCTTCTCGGGCTCCGGCTCGCCCTGGCCGGGGGGCTTGGGGACGACGGGCTTATCGAGGTCGACCTGGCGTCCCGGCGCGGGCCGCAGCAGCGCGGCCTTGGGGCCGAAGTCGCGCGTGTGGCCGGCGTCGACGGCGACGCCGCGCAGTGCGGCGCTCGTCACCACCGCCTTGTCCCCCTCGCCCTCCACGCTCAGCAGCAGCGTCGGCGCGTAGCCGCGCGCGAGGTTCTCGGCGCCCGCGAGCGTGGTCCCCGAGGCCCAGGCGCCGCGCGACGGGTCGTAGACGCCGACGCGCAGCAACCGCATGTCCGTCGGCAGCTCGGGCGCCTCGTACGACAGGATGCGGACCTCGGCGTCGGCGTCCTCTGCTTCTGCGTCGGCGTCTGCGTCTGCGTCCGAGTCTGCGCCGGTTGATGATGTGGATGATGGTGCGAATGATGACGAGGGCTCCGTCTTGTACTGGACCGTGGCGAGCGGCATGGGCGGTGCTGGGGCTGCTGCGCTGCCGGGCGAGATCGGCTGGACGTAGATGGTGGCGGTTCGTTCGCTGACGGCGCAGCCGGCGACGTTCGCGAGGGCCAGGGCGGCGAGGCCCGAGAATACCGTCGAGGGCCTCATGTGTTCCGCGTCAATTTAACCGACGTCGATGTGGTGTTTCCGCTTGTCGTTTTTGTTTTTATTTTTTCTCCCGTTGTCGAGGTCTTTTGCCTAAGTAGGTAGACGCCGTGATGATTGTCCCGGTTCAGGTTCAGAGGTTTGGTATATGCGCTGCTACGTAAGTATCCTCTTACGTTACGTTGTAGCGACCTGATAGGTGCCCCACAGCGCGTTGCATCTGGTTGGTTGGTGCTTCTACTTTAGGTCCAGTAGAGCGCCCCACGGAACGTACTAACTATTACAGAACCTCAATACCACCTCGTCATTGCGAGGCTGACGGAGCCTCAAAAGATCTACAGCGTATGCCATCTACGTCCATACGTATATTAACTTGCCAATTGTGGAAGTCTGGTATCAATGCAGGTCATAAATACATACCGTAATTTCTTAACGTCATTTCGTGCCCAGTATCTGCATCGGTGATGCAAAGGAGACGCCGCCTTCTAATGTAAAATGTTGGAACCCTTTCCGCATCTGCACCACCCTCGTTGTAAGGGTGACGGAGCAAATATACCTGCCCAGGTATGATTCAGAATGCATCAACCCGTCCGCGGGGACCCCAAATGATACCGCTTTAACCAAGAATGCGAATGCCTGTTTTCCTTCTAGAGCTAATGTCTCCGTGTGACAATCATAAGTTTTATACCTATCATCCTAGCCTGAAGCGCCCCTTTATCGAAGCTGGTGTGGAGCAGAAGGCTGCTTTCCACCGGGTATGCCACCCAGCCCTAATCATTAATGTTCTCTTGACTGTTACTGTCCTTCGGCGGCGAATCGCTTCCGTTCTCCGCATCCGTTTCATCGGATTCCTCATCGTCTGCCCCTTCTCCGGGATCCTCGTCGCCCTCGAGGATATATCCGTCACACCGTTCAACCAGTCCTTTGTAGTAGGCGACGAGGACTTCCGGATTCGGAACTATCCTCCAATCCACCCGGTATAGGAATTCGAGTTCCAAGAGCTTTAGCTCTGCAACCTTGACACCTCCCACGCGTGCGTAAAACGAGTTGTTCCAAAAAGAGTCCGACAGTCCCTTCCCGGCCACTGTCGCGGCGGTTATGAGAAATCGGTGCACCGTGAGCGTGTTTATGGTAAAATCTGGATACAAAGCGCACAATCGATCAATATAATATACCATAGATAATAAAAGCGGCGGTGTTAAAGTGGCATGTTTAGCCAGTCGGTGTAGGTAATCGAGAACCGAGATGCCTGGTGCTGTTCTGTATGCACAAGTTAAACGGTACAGTTCTTATTTTTTGCGGCAGTACGAAGTTTGCCGGCACGTACCTTGAATGGAATCTCGTAAGTTGGCCACTTTTCATGGCTATCGAATCGTTCGTTTCGATCAGCTCGGCCAGCATATTCGCGATGAGGACCACCATGTCCTCCACGTCGCATAGCTCATACTTCAGAGGCAATAGCTTAGGAGGGCCCTGGTTTGGCTTGGACCGTTTGGGGGAACTAGGCTGGCTCGCTGCGACCACCGAAGATGAGTGGGCGGACACGATGTCCTGAGACTTTCGCCGCTTCCCTGGAGACAGAGTGATCGTGCGGGGGTCTTCTGGTTTCGCCGGCGATATGCTCGGTTCTGAGGGGGGTTCTGGGATGGCAGACGGTGGTCCTGAATGGGCTACCGCCGTCGCCGTGGTAGTGGTGGCGGTGGGGCGCGGTCTCCTGGGGCCAGCCTGAGATGGCTCGGGGCGTAAGGGCACCGTAGGGTCGAAAGGCTCCATCGGTGAGTACTGCGTCGCGGCATCGACTCCCACATATTGTTTGGACGACCTGGGCGATTCGCGGGGAGAAGGCTGAGCTATGGACGTCTTGGAATGGCGGCGCGATAGGGGCGTAACCACCCTCGGGGACCTTGGTGACTGATGTGGGGAACGAGTCAAATGTGTCGCAGAGGAAGCGACGGCAGCGGTGGGAGCAGCAGCATAGTGGAAGGTCCTCGGCGATGCGTTGGTGGCCCGAGGCGCAATTGGAGACGAAGTCAACATGATCCCCCGCGACCCCGAATCGTCGGAAGCATCTTATTATACTTTTCTCTGGTCTCCGGCACGTTGAACCAGGAGTTGCGAGGAGTTGGGCCTAACTTAACACTTGCCACCTCATTGGAAAAGTGGGCGGCAAGTTCGAGTGTGGGTTGAAATTCGAGCGAAAGAAAAATGCCCCCTCCAGAGCCAAGTAAAAGTTGCGTCTTTTTGTCTTGCAACTGGAAAGGTACAAACAGTTGAAAGGACCGGTCAGGCGAGGGTTGCTTGGTTTCTTCTTCTTTTTGCTCTAAACTAGATTTCTTCAAAGTCGGAGGAAAGTCAACATCCTAAGCTTCGATTCGGTTTCAAGGGTTATTCAGGGCGGAGAAGGAAAAGAAATCATGAAAGCTCGTCCTAGGTAAAATGGTGGTTCGGAAACTAGAGATGGATTAATTACGTGCAGACAACGGGATGCATAAAGGAAATTCGATGTAGGTGTTACATGAAGGTGACGGATCGTGCAGCGTTAGGCTCTGCTGTTACGCTGCGGTGTCGGCACCTGACTCCAGGGCTTATCAACTGGCCTGTAGGCTTATGGAGACGCCGGGCCTGAAGGGTGCCGTGCCTCCTCCGACTGGACCTACATTGCAGCTGAGCCAAAATAGTGAAGACCATTAGCGATGTTAGGAATCGGACCTAACTCTCTGGCTCTGCCTATAACTCGTCCTCGTGTAGATCACTAGCACACATGTATACGTTCACGTGCAGTTATACACCATGGTGAGGATCACTCAAGATGCCTATCCAGGAAACAAGAAGTAGTACTTACAAACAAGTACATACAATTAACACCCAGCGCGAGTCCAGCCTGCAGTGCCAAGCGTTCCTGGCGTTCATTGATTCCGTCATTCCCTTACCGAATCTCCAAGTGGCTTAGCTCTAATCTGCCAATGTCGGCTTCCCTTTATCCATAATCCGGGAAACCGTCATCGAACAGCTTATTTACCATATTATCCCTCGAAATCCGGAGTCCTCTGGCGACCAACTTAAGCTATTTACGGTTAAGCGTCAAAGATTCCGCAGCTTCTTTAATAATTGCTTAGCCGAATTCAGTGGCCGGCAATAGTAGGCTAGCTATAATTAGACTTAAATTACGTAAAATATCGGGGCATCTTGCAGAGGCTTGCTCTAGCTTGGCATTAGCTTTTTTCCGGATTTCGAGGGATAACACGGTATACATTGTGTGATTGTTGACCGCCAGCAGCCGGGTTCCGTGCAACGCGAGTTAACGTCGGCAGCCTGCCAAATCACTCATTATTGGTTTACGGTGTTGAATGTGTAACTGTTAAGGACAGCTCAGCGAGGCCGAAGACTTCAACTTCCATCTCCGGTGACATAAATGGCTACCCACACGTGGTGATGATCCTTAGGGGTTACGACGACTGATTCCATCATTCCCTTATCGCGAATATATTTAGCATTTACACTTAGGGAAACGTGCGGGCCGGACTATTGATGTTGACTGCTCTCGCCTTATTAGCCATCGTGAGAGTTGAGTGCAGTCCGTAATGACGCATTTTAAGATTCAAGAATCTCATCAGTCTCGAGTATCATCGGGCAGCAAGCACATGGAAATATGCATGAACTTGCTATAAGCATTACCCTAACTCCAACGTTAGCCACCTCCCAGTGCAGTTGATTACCTGGAACTTGTCACAGTTACTACCTAGCTTGTCTAGTAGTTAGGGCGGACCATGTTACATGAAAGCGGCGACTGCAGTCAGATCCTGATGTTTCACGCTATACCGGCACTCCGGTCAGATAATCCCAAAATAGGACAACGTCCTCCCACCATATGAATATCAAAGGCACAGCCTTGACTTACGCTATGATGCTAAGACCGGCGTTCAGCTCTTACTCTGATCGACAAGTCTCAAGGGACATATATCTTGTACGAGCATGAGCTTATCGAGTGAGATGTTGACCGACAACGGATAAACATATCATGCTGATAAATAATTATGCGTGGATCATAAAAAGGGGCGGCCTCTTGGTAAGCCCGCAAATTATAAGGCGTACCCTTCTCCCTACGACTCTTATGAATATTGATGTACAACGCTGTTGGAACCCCATATACCATGGAGAATCCGGGCAGCTGGGTGGAGGGACTGAACCTCTGTCTTTTTAGACCGGGTGCGTCCTTATCGCATAATTGTCACCTAATTATAAGATGTTTGACAGCCGACCAGGGTCTTTTGACCTCAATATTAGCCACTTGACATCCCAGCTTCACTTCTCTCTCACGGAAATATTTTTAATGATAGACGTGCACAACACAACGCCCTTGAAAGATATGACGGCAGCCTCACTTGGACTTCGGCTGTCCAATCTCCCCCAATTCTCACTCAGCCTGAGATCGCCAGTCTCGCAGAAGTTACACTTAGGGTTGCCATGTCCTCCCGTCAGAGGTAGCTCCGTAATCAACATTAATGCTTTATACATTTATAAGTATATAAGATGTCCTAGATTAATACCAATTCACACCTCACCGGATAATTGATGCTATAACTGTTTATTCCATTATTGCTAATTATTCGGTTAACTATCTGTTTTAGATGGGATCCTCGACTCTGGTATAATAATGGGCGCGAGCGTCGAGAATAACCGTGCCAGACGACTCCCCTTTTCATCCTTTCACCGTCTTGTTCTAGCTTAGATGCTAAGGCGTCTTCCAGTAGATTCGCCTCTGGCATCGAAAATAAACTCCTTAACCCAGCGCTCCAATGCGGTAGTTGATTCGTTAAAGGCAGCTGGAGATCCCTTTTCCTGATAACCAAGTGCGCCGGACTGAATACACTCTTCAAGCGCCCTTTCGAGTTCCTCCAATGATGGCCGCGTCATCAAGTCCATTCTCAGGCGCCGGTCGATAAGGTCACGCAATTTGCGTTCTAAGGGCGGGGCACTCGCGAGCCTGTCCCCTAGTTCTCGCATAACCTATATTTGGGGAGAAGCACGTAAGCAAGTGTCGGCTACTAAATACCTCCAGTAACCAGAGTTTGTGGTATTAGAACAGCGCAACTCACAAGTCCAACACTGAATATATTTTCTGCGATACCAGTTTTGTTACCGAGCCTAGACAAGTTCTCAGCCATGTCGTAGTTCATAAAACATCTTTGCCTGCCAGCGGGATGTACTCACCTGGGATGGGTCAGCGTTAATTGCTTGGCCGCCCCAAAGTCGATTAACTACGGGTGCGTTAGTCTGTTTCTTTATATAGTCCGCGTGCCAGTAACATCCAAAAGTACGAACTTTGATGACAGGGCAAAGCCAATGTTTGTTGTGTCTAGGGTCCAATTCCCCTATCACAACATTGTTTAGATGCAGATCGCCGTGGACGAGGTTAATCGGCTCGGTCCCCGCTGGTATGAACTCATCTTCTATGGGGTCGTCTTCGTTAAATCCCACACCAAAGTTTCCTAGAGGATATGCTAATGCGGTTATGCTTCGAGCAACTATCACGGAAGGCGGATGGTTAGTTAGGAAAATCGTATACCGGAGATCATCCCGGCTGCTCTGTACCGAGGGTGCTTACGGCAGAGGAAGATGAACCAAAGGATTCGATTCGGCACTGCGGTGTCCCTGTCACTCTCTTCTACCCGCTTCATCATGTCGCCAAGTGTCCCGTTCGACACATACTCGGTGACGAGTATGGGGCGTCGGCGTATTTGAGTGTTTTTGGGGTGCGGCCTGATATTTATGGCCGTGACGACTTGCACGATGTGCGGTGCGCCTTTGAGCATAGATAGCCACCCAATATCGCTTCGCAGGTCCTCATCGTCGATCCTTGAATTTCCGAACTTGACCACGAGCTTTCGAAGTTGTAAGCCGAGTTCATCTCGTTCGCTGATGACGATGGCCCCACCTTGAACCCCGGACGGTAACTCTTTTACGAAGCTGTAGCGCTCGTCGGTGAAGAAGTCGGCAACCCTTCTCTTGAAGTTGACAAGGGACAGCTGTTCTGGAGTTAATTCCGTTGGCACCCTAGGGCGATACCCTGCGAAATGGTACCTGGGTCGGCCCTACTGAGCTGTTTCTGAAGAAGCGCAAGGCCCTCCTCGCTCGCGCTCTGGTAAAACTCGACATATTGAACAGATGCTCTGGTATATGGAGATTACCCAAGGTTTTGTGGATGGTAGCAACTAAGTTAGATAATGTCTCGACGTCACAAAGACTCTCTGTTTCCATTGATCTCGAACGGACATATTTGCACTGTCTATATGTATCTTTGTACCGGGGAAATAACTCTACTTTGTTCTCGCTGTTTTTCGCTTCGACAGTAATAAATTCAGGCCAAGTATTAAGAGAGGCCCATGTTGGGCTTTTTTATATTTTAGAGCAAAAGTACGAGTAAAAATGCCATAAACCAGCTCCCGAGGATCCAGAACCCAAGAGGCCAGGGAATAAAGGTGTGAACTCGATAGCAGGAATCCGAGGTTTCCACGGACTGCTTGTCGGACGGCTGTTTAATAGCACTCCATTCAACTCGAACTAATCATTTGACCCGCGGACATCGACTACCTTGGGCGAATACGGTAATTCATTTGGAGCATATACATGGCCGTAGAACCCGAGACTTTTCCGTCAGTTTTAAAGAATAGGGGGAGCTATCTTTCTAGGAGCAATATGATAGGTCTAGGTCGATAGGCCGACAATAAATGTCATAACCCCGGAAGTACCACATGCTTGTGCTGTATGGTTTGAGCAGGGTGATTAAGTGGTTCCGGTCCCTTCATGATCTTACAAACGAATGTTAAACGACGGAAAGCTACGAAAGTTTGCCTACGGCATACGGTACTCTTTAAATAGAGTGTAGTCATGTGCAATTGAATATATACCCTCTGAGATAACAAATTCTCGCTGATTTCCGTATAACGTTGGCTAACTGGACGTTCAGAGCGTTTCGGGAGTGGCGTTCGGAATGGCGTTCGGAATGGCGTGGGGCCCCGCATACGGAGAGTGGAGATTGAGATTGGCTCGGTATGCATATAAACGATATATGAGTATCTATTTAAGCTGGAGAAGGCCCGGCTACATACATACCTACATACCGACTAGAGCTCCGATATATGTGACATAACGCGTTATGATACTTGACAACCATTAACTTTTACTATATTTGCATTATTTGAGATTTGAGTACATCGATAACAATACCCGCGCCGACGATCAGATTCGCTCAGCCGCAAAACGAAGCATCCAGTCACTGCGGTTAGGTCAAAGTTACATAAACAGTCTTTGGGTTAAGTTCCCTTCCAAAGCGTTTAGGCGACCCCCACCACGATAACGAGGGCAACGACGACAAGGACCACGCCATTGTTGACCGAAGTTATATTACCATGGCGAAGGCATTCGATGCGAGTTCAATATCATCACAGCTGAATTCTTCTTCTTCTTCCGACAGGATCGCCGCCCTTAGGTGTGTTAAGAATGATGTTGTTGGCCACAACCAACGTAAGGAGCGTTGGGTGCGTCGGGGCATAATACGGATTCTTGTCAACATCGTCACCTCCGCCGCGGATGCGAACACGATCGGGAAAGATGCGCGACAAATTTCTGGTACGTCAAGGGAGTTCACCCCCGAGGAGACTGCACGACTGCACGCCATCCAGCTTCTTGCAAGCTTCGCCAACGGTACGTTACGAGACTCTCATTCCTATAGATGGCTCGCTTGACCACTGACAAGTATCCCTCTTGCCAGCTGGTTCCTCCTTTCTCCCGCCGCTTCTTGCTGCTGGGACCTTACCCGCCCTCTTGAGCCCTTCTTGCCTTCGAAGCGAGCAACCGCAAATCATTCTGGCCGCTCTCCGTGTACTGCAGTCCGTTGCGGAAGCCTCTGCGCCTTCTTTTCAAACCCCCTTAGCCGATATAATATTCGCCAATGACAAACTCGAGCTGCTCCTTCACATCCTGTCGCAGCCCGTCCCGACCCCCGAAAGTGAAGCCCAGGTCTCCATTGTGGCAAATTTGATCCGGAAGCTCTGCCGTGAAGATCGCCATCAGATGGTGATGGTTAGCAGTGGCATCCTCGACGCCCTCGCTATGAGGCTAGCAACATTTGCAGTCGCCGCGGGATATGTGCTACCGAAAGCTGAAGTCCTAGCGAAGTCTTCAGGTCTATCCGACTATATACCTCAGCCTGCCAGGTCTGACCGCGGCTTGGAGAACGTTCTTGGCGCCATCGCTGCCATCATCACCGACTCTCCATTTAGAGCATGCAAATTGCTTTTCTCGCCATCCATACTAGCTGTATTTCCTAATGCCAGGCATGATTGGAAAATGTACTCCGAAGTGCCCTCGGAAACACCCGAGTTACCCGGCCTAAGGCCTACGAGGCAAATGGACAGTGACCCGATGGATCTTCTGCTCCCCTTCATACCAAGTCATTCGTATGGGACGGCTCGTACTAATTTCTCACCTCCTGGCGCTTCTACCTCCAAAGAGACCCCCTATCTTAAAGGTAGGTCGGCAACCAAATCCAACACAAGCTCATCTGCCTGGAATTTGCCAGGGGAAACCGCCGACGTGGAGACGGAGGAGGCCGAAAGCCCCCTAATACCGTGGCTGATACATCTTGTGCGGTCTCGCAGTGGTAGTGAGTCAATCACGGCTGCGATGGTCCTGACTTCCCTCTTCAAGGCTGGGTTTGCTTATCCATCACGAGAGGCGACTTTGGGCCTCCTCGTTATACCGGTCTTACTTAACACTCTTAACGAGGTTGAGAGTGATGTCACGGAAGATGACTTGACCGCTCTGACAACAAGTGGATACCAAAGATTCCGCCTGCTTGCGGAGACGCCTGCTCTCTTAGCCCGGCTGATCACCGATAGCGAGCCTCTGCAGAAGGCCGCCTTCGATTCCGATGCTGCTAAGGCTCTGTGTAGGCTCCTAAAGAATACCTACGACACCCCGCTGCCAAAGGGTACACCACGGCCTTGGTCTCCCCATGGAAACTACCAGGAAAGTGTCGAGAGTGTGCCTCGGGAGTGCCAATTAGGGGACGTCGAGGAGCTTCCCGGTGTGGCTAGTCGGATTGAGATTCGGGCAAGCACGTTATTGGCTATTGGCGCACTTGCGACTTTCAAGGAAGAGTATCGGAAAGCCATTATCGACGAAGACGCTATTCCCTACATCGTGGAGTCTCTGCAGCCGTCCCCAGGGAAGCCGAAGCAGGCGAAAGAGAGGAAGGTGGAATGGCCCGGCAATGAGTGCATCAAGGACGACGCTCCTTCTGAGTACGGCAATAATCCGCCTTCGGTTATTGCTCAAGCCTGCTATGCGCTCCGTATGCTTTCGCGTTCGGTGAATATCCTTCGGACATCATTAGTAGATCACATGGTAGCGGCGCCTGTGTTTCGGCTAATGCTTCGACACGCCGATGTCGAGGTCCAGACCGCAGCTACAGCTACAATTTGTAATCTTGTCACCAATTTTAGCCCAATGCGAGATGTAAGTACAATGGCCTGATATTATCGTCTCCTACGCGTATTGACGTTGTATACTAGTCCCTCGTGGAGTACGGTGTGCTAAAAGTGTTGTGTGAACATGCGCACTCACTGGACCCGATCCTGCGGCTGAACGCTCTATGGGCACTGAAACACTTGGTCGATTCAGCTCCTGTTGAGCTCAAGAAGAAATGCGTCGAGGAACTCGAATCTGGCTGGCTAGTCCGGTTGATTTGCGACGATACTGAAGACGAGGCTCTGTTTTCGGCAAGAATCAAAGGGGACGAGATGGATGAGGATACGGACATGGGCTTGTCAGAGGATCAAGGCCGCAATTGGCTGTCGACCTCGTTTTACGAAGCATCTTCTCCAACTAGAAAGCAGCATGAAATTCCCATTCTGCAGATGGCAGAAGCTCGGCTCACTGCACTTCGCGAAGCAGAGATGAATCCTGTCCGTAAGGCGAGGCACGATGATCTGGCGATCCAAGAGCAAGGACTCGGCTTCATCAGGAATCTAATTGGCGGGTCGCACTCTAGTAGTAGCGTCGAATCGACGAACGACACTACCGAGATGATCGACTATCTGTTTAATACCCTGGGCCAGGATCGGTTGTTTGAAATTCTCGCCTCCAAGTTGCGGCCAAAGGTCCTCCACCCTTTCAACCGGAGGGGTATAGGTACTACCACTGGAACCGCGGCAACAGAGACGCGCGTAGTCCCGCCCCATTTTAAGGTCGTCGAGGCTGTCATATACATCCTAGTACACATCGCTGCCAGCGTACCGCGGCACCGCCAGGTGGTGATGGCGCAGACGGACCTGCTCAAGCAGCTGGTGCGGCTACTCGACCCTTCCACAAGCAGCCCCGGTGTTAGCCCCAACGGTAGCTCAAGCCGTGGCGACAAGGAGGTCCGGCTGGCACTGTGTCACCTCCTCAACAACCTGTCGTGGCAGGACGACGACCGCGACGCTCCGGCTTGCTCACAGCGCTCGAGCGAGCTGCGGCGGCTCGGCTTCGTGAGCAGGCTCGACCACATCGCCCACGCCGACGACGAGCTGGACGTCCGCGAGCGGGCCAAAAGCGCGCTCTGGCAGATGAAGCAGGGTATATGATAGCCTCGTCTTCCCTTCGGTGCTGCTTCGGGATAGCAGCAAAGAAGTCGCACTCTGTGGAGTTCCGAAATACCGATACGATTCCAAGTTGTATGTATAGGCGTAGCATGTATGTAGTATGCCGTGTATGTGTATATCGGGATGGATTGGAGTTCTGCGCTCGTGCTGGTCACAGACAGACATGATCATGGTCGACTGAGCATGGATGCATACATAAGACCAGACAGGTCCGTCCGGGGTGTCAAGGGCGTTGGGGGTAGCGAGCATACAGCATCATAGAGAATAACATTTTCCGTCAAACCGAGATCCGGTTTCGCAGGGCTTTGTATTTTATTTTATTAAATTTTTTGAAAGAGAACCGAGCCCCCGTCGGCCATCACAACCACCGAGGAGGTCCCAGGGCCGGCGAGTCCTACAAGGCCTAAACCGGCTCAGCGCGGAGTCCCGCAGCGTCGAGGGAGTCTAGAGGGCCCTCTTGCGGGTAATGTTAACCTGCCATGGCGCCCTTGCTATGGCTTTCGGGAACAGGCAATAAACTAGGCTCTGTATGCGTCTCGTCTATCTGGCTACCCTCTGCCGCCACCTCTGGCCCCCCTCCCTTCATGCTTCGTTCCTAAACTCGTTGCATCCATGCCAGTGACGCTGTCCCCCCCGTCCCCCCAAAGATACGGACCCCTGAAGTAGTGGCGATGCCCGTCTATCCCTCCGTAGCATCGCGGCGAAGGCACCGCGTTGGGAGAGCTAAAGCTACGAGGGACATCTAGACATCATTTCGATCGACGCTGGTCTCACGGAGTCGGTGTCTTTGAAAGCACCCATTCGCCCTTTCGTACATGGAGAGGAATCGAAATTTAAAAGCGGGGTGAGGTTGATCTTGTTGGGATTATCCAATCGGGTGATGCTTATTGTCGATTGAGATAGTTACGGTAGTGTTAGTCGCGTCGCGCCTGGTGGCTGTTTGATTCGGTCACTGGTGGTTGTTTAATTCGGTCCCTGATGGGATGTATGGAGCTTATCTGACCGAAGTCTGTTGCTTCGAGGGCAACCCATAAGTTCGTCACGATATTTCTTCTGAATCAGAGAGTGGCACGAGGGGCGATTACGAAACAGATGTGGTCGTGATCAAGCTCGTTGTGAGAGCCGCGGTTACTGACTAAGGACGTTCATTACGTTAAGCTTCTGTCATGAGGTACCTAAGCTATATCGTTAAGGACTCACTAGGCGATGTGGCCTAAATCGTGGGAACATCCCTGGACGATGCAGAGCAAGAGATTTTCTTTGGGGTCTCTGTCTTACCTGTCGAGTCCGGATATCAGAGCTTGCAAGAAATGCGAGCTAGCCGCGAGCTCGTGGGGGACCAGCAATCAAATCTATTATCCGGGTCGCCTTCTAGTACTATTTACTCTAATCGACCGTAGCCCGTCACCGACTCGCGGGAGAACCGTGCGAGATAGCAATGCATGGGACTGACTCTCGGTTGTTTTGGGATGGGGTTCTCCGTGCAACAAAGGAGACGCAGCAAACCAGGACTGGGGCAGACAAGAACGCGAGACACCCCTCCTCCCAGCCCGCCGCATCTACCTTTACCACGTCACCTACCTAGTAATTCTCGAACTTCCGTGACACCGGTTACTGGCTACCCGCATGAGCACGTAGTCAGGCGATGAGTCACTGTCAGGTCGGAAGCCGGCAGGGGATCCCGTCACCAGGCGCGTACGTGCTTTCCACCCGCGATCACGGTAACCGGGCGACGCTTTATACTCGTGGTCCCGACCGCACGAGTAACGCCCCCAAGGCATGCATCTATCAATCTCCGTACGAGGATTCCCCGACGGCAGGAGCGTCACCTAACTAGCGTGAAGTGCGACCTGCCCTTGAACCTCCGCGAGCCTGCCTGGCACTCCAATTCGATCATACGAGCGAAACCGTTGCACAGCCGCAGAAAGGGGGCTCATAACGCGTGTCAACCGCATCGTGCCACCTGTGAGGCTGATTTCGCTGCATTCCAACCGTACGAGATCGAACTTGTGCCCCGTGTGCCTGCGCAAGGCATTTTTCTCTTTCGGTGACTGTGTGTCCTAGATGCCCAACCGCCCAGGAAGAGTGCGCACTCCTCTTCTCCTGTGGTGGTGGTCACGCTCGTGCCACCCTCCTAGGCCTTTCATATCTCCGTAGACATGGCTCCCGCCTAGTGGCTGCTGTCCCTGCGCTGGGGGGGAGGGGCTCGGTGAGGTAACGGTGGGCGTCATCGCGCATTGTATGCTTGCTATAGCAACGAGAATGTAGAGGGTAGTTCAACTAGGTCGTAGCTTTTACCGTAGAGTTCGGGACTAGCTGTCGGGTTGCTAAGTATAAACGGGATCTGCAACCACCAGAGTGAATCCGCTACATACGGTGACGGGCACGTGGTTCCGACATTGATAGACCGGTCCCGTCGCACACTGCTCCGATAGCAGGAGGGTTTGACCAAATCCTTGTTATTCACTCTATCCTTCAGCCCCGAGTTAGCAGATCGTCAAAAATTACCTTATAATTAGCGGTCGCATGTCAAGGTTAAGCCGTGCGGAGCGTCGGACCACTTTCCGCCTCCGAGTCAAACTTCATCATTACTCATCGCAAATGCGTTGACATGGTCTACGGGGAAGCCCGCCATACTCAGGAATATGATACTAAGTATTAGGCCGAATTTTAACCTCCCCTGCTAGGTACCCCTTAGGGCTATTGTCAACGCTAATTTCCATATTAATCGGCTGCAAGCTTCCCAGGCCATCGTTTTAACGTACTGAGCTTGCGAAAGGGAATGTACGAGTGTTATTATGTCGCCTTCTTTTGCCCGAAGCGGACTTCCCAAATAGGAAAGTAATTCAATAGGCAGCATGCGGCTCGTGTTTCTGGGTCTCGATAGGCCCGATAGGCCCAAAGGTGGCTTTGGTACCCTCTAACTCGATTTGGAATGGACACATAAAAAGGCAACAAGACTCTCGTTTTGCATACATCTTTTAACCACAACGCCCTTATGGCTGTGACGGCGCAATTACCTGCTTGCATCATTTCGCCATGGGCCGTCCAAGGGTAATTTAATATAGGAAAAGCCCGTCTAGCAATATTTTTGCCCGTACGGATGATGGTTGTTGCGTCGCAGCCGTGAAAAGGTCTAGGTCAGCTAAGTCCGGAAGGCCCTCACAGCTGCGACGCAACAACCATAACCCGTACGGGCAAAAGAATTGCTAAACGGGCTTCTCCCATACAAAATCTGCTTGGAAAACCCGGCGCACGATAATGCGACCGATAGTTGCGCTAGTCGCAGCCATAAGGGTCTCGTGGTCGCTTATTTCCCAGACTTAGACTTAACCATATTCGCTGTGATTTCCATCTCAAAATTGAAAAAGCTCCTGTATGCATATTAGCTTATATTCGAGGCGTATGTACATATTAAACTTATCGGCTTAATATGGTTAATTGCCGAACTTTTCCTTTTTTAAAAAGTTGAGGCATATAGAATAAAGGAAAATTGATGGTTTTGGTGGTGGCGTACAAAACGTACCTTTTCTTGGCACAACTTGGAACTCAGGCCTCGCTAGCTCTTTAGGGGAAATTGAACCCTAATTGGTTGAAGAAAAAAGTTAAGTGGGGACAGTCATGAGTAACTCTGATACGAGCTAGCAGAGGCCTGAGCACGCTGAGGTAAAGTCCAGCTAAGCTCATATAGTCGAGGGCGCTAAGGCACGGAGTTCTAGCCTTAACCTTCGTATAAGACGAGCTTTTGACCTTGAGGGGTGTTTGGTGCCTTTAACGGCTACTGTATCTCGCGAGTACAGGAGGACCCTACGCAGCGTCCTGGTACGTTAGAGGACTATAACATCGGTGCATGGTATCGCCACTGCCCTCTGGGTTATTAATTCACCCGTCATGACTTCCTCGTCCCACCAAGAAACTGTAGAGAATAGCCATTTTAACGAAGGAAGGTTGAAGCGACCCTGTTCGGGGAACGTATGCAGCGCACGTGGGTTCACAACGATGTGCTGAAGTCATGGCAGCCGTGTCGGAACTTGGTGCCAGCGTAAAAGGGAGCCGGGCGATATGGGATTTGGGCTCAAGAGGCGAAACTCCGCCATCGCCCAGAAATGGCCTAATAACTAGGATATGCGAGTGTAAGCACGTCATACATAATGTCTTAAGGATAATGACGATCTGTAGGCATGACGTCGCGTTGAATTTCCGAAATGGCAAGATAACCGCAATTTTGTGATCTGGGAGACGCTGCGCAACAGTATAACCTCGGGCAACGGGCGGGAGTAGCGGCCAATCTCACATTCCCGACGTCTCGGATTTCTTACTACGTTATAACGGACCTCGTGGTAGCGGCCCTGGAGATTACTTGTAACTGAGAATCTATCTTCTGAGTGTCTACTGTGGCCGTGGCTTCGTCTTGTAAGATATTGCACAAAGAAACATGCTCTGGATCGTCGTAGAGCTCTAAAACCTATACTATGAACCAGGAGAGCTCCCTGAACCCAGGACGCGCAGCAAACGACCGAACTTTAAGGGCTACCGAGCTCGTGTCATTCCATTTGTTCGGGCTTGGGGGCACGCGGGTGTCTGGCTGGCCTTAGCGCATCGACGCAATCGTGATATCGTGGCGGTTCGCGTGCAGAAGCACCCAGCAGTCTCTTGTGACGCCGTCTGCTTCAGCATGCGGGACCCGTAGTGCTTGAGAGAAATTCATCTCAGCTTAACAATTCGGCTAAGTGTCTTTCGTTGATAATTGGTAGACGTCGCTCCCGTTGCGGGACGGGCTTGTGCACTCGCTCACAGCGCATTTGGCGCATCACATCACGGTAATCGTGAGAGAGGCCAGACAGCGCTCCCATAGAACCTTTTCACCTCCATCTGGAAGGGGAGCGCGTGAAGCAGACGAGGCGAAACATGGCGATATTGTGAGTTTCGGCGGTAGTTGGCGTCTCGGCTATTTGTCGTTCAGGGACCAGGGAGAGCTGAAGATGGTCTGGCAATCCCAAATGAAGGGGCTTGGTACTTGACTAGAGCCACATAAGTCTGGGGGGATACAGAAAACAAGCCATTTTCGTCTCGGATCAGTGGGTCTTTAACCACGACATTGTGATCTCTTGATAGGTCGGCCACACGAGGACAATCTCGATTTTGGGGTAGACTTCTGGCATGGAGAAACGCGCAATTCCCAAGGAAGTATGTGTGATAAAATGTATGGAAGTAGAATAATGTAGGTAGGGACGATGGAAATGTTTTGCCATGGAAATCGACTGAAACGTCCCCACTATGGCACGCAGATTCATACGTAGCCCTCATCGGTGCTCGCCGCTCGGGAAACATACTCACTTTCCTTTCGGGAAGGCAGGTTTTGGTTGTTGGAATCGGCGCCAGCGCGGCGCACATGAACCTGAAAGCTTGACCTGCCGCACAACGGGGATGTTGTACGAGATCGTGAACGAAAAATAATTCTCAGTATGCTTACTTCGTACGCCTGTATATTCCATGCGTTGAGGAGTACGGACAGCTTAAGCCATATGGCAGCCATACACAAGCCCCTGATACGTACATGGCTGCCCCTACCGAAGGACTACAGGCTCACTGTGTAGGTAACACTCGCGGGCCGAATTGCCCTTAGGGGCCTCCATTGCACCTTGGCAACTCTCTTGGCAACTCGATTTTACTGCCCATGATTAGTCGTAGAACACAAGTACTTAAGTACTTCATGAATCGCGTGCAGACGAAGACGAGCTAGCCGGTGGCTAGTCAACGCTAGGTTGCCAAGTGATCTCGATGGCCTAATTAACTCGAGTTCGGTGAGGGACCTTGACCTTTCTTCACTTTCGTAGCGCACGGGCGGGCTGTATTCAGTATTACGGCCCAAATTCTCAGCTCCTACTGATAAGGCAGGGCTAGCATGTCCGCTAACAGCAATAGAATCGTGATCTGCCACTATCAGCCTCACTTGGACATGTTGTTGGATGACGGTAGAGAAGGTTATTGGGCTAAGATGAGGCTATGTCGACATGAAACTAACCCACAGAGTTTGATGGGTGTGCTCTCACCTTCCAATTAATGGAAGATGAGAGAGGTGACGTTGCAACAACACTTCGGCTTGACCCCCGGCTCAGCGTCTTGGGCTTTGTCACGAACCAGGCTAGCCAAGGATCATGTTTGTATGAGCGATATATTTTACCCCGAACTAGACTCTGTCTGTGGGCTAATTAACAGAGAATACCTAGTGGAAATGGACCGCGGCGGGAGCCAATCTGCTGAGAGTTGGTAAAGCCGGGGATGATTAACATCGATTGTCTCAGGGGTCAGTTCACGGCCCTGTTACTTCTCGTATGCCCCGTGCGTACGCAATGTATTTCGGTCGCTTGACTAGGTATGTACGGCGTGTCTCATATCTGCTTGGCCAATTTAAGTGCTTACCCACGGCAGAGGCCTTCCTCTCCTCCTCCTGTATACTAGGTATGGAAGATTATAATTAGCGTAACAAATAGAAGTTGATAATGATGTGTAAAGAAGGTAGTATTCTTGAGCCGTAGCGGCAGCGCGTTCTGCCCTTCTTCTCCTTTCCACGTTGGTGAGACACCGGTGTAAAGGCTTTGTCGGTTGAGATAGACACCAACCCGTGACTGGCATAGGGGCATTTGGGGCAACCAAAGCAGCTATCAAGCAATTGGGGGATGGTGGGAGGTGACGAATAGGAAAGCCACCGCTAGGTCCCATTTGTTCGAGCTTGGCAGGCTTTTTTGACCATCCGGGGAAGCGATTATTAACCCGTGGTACTTTCGTGCGGATGCCAGACTGGGAATGTACCCTGGGACCGTATAAGTATGTGGCATATACACTGTGCGTTGGCGTAAACTCGTCTCATTTGTGCAGTTGTCTTGGCAATTGATCCCAGGGCTTTGGGACAAATCGGCATCGATGTCTGGTACCAAGTGGCCAGCCAGCATTTCGGACTAGAGAACCAGCTAGGTATAGTAAATTTACGACGAGCGCATGATCGAGAGGCCACATCCTTACCACGATGCCATTTCTATGTGTACCTAGTACAGGTAAGACTTTTATATACATCGTCTCTGTCGGTATCTCAGTACCTACAGGCGGTTATGTACACGTGCTGAGGAGCGACATGACGGCGAGATACAGTATGCATGGCTTCCGATGCACTGTGGTGGGCTGATGATGCTGGCCGGGCGGCTGAAGAAGAAGGCCAGACTCCCAGATCCAATATGCTGGACAGTGCCCACATTGGTCCACCTGAGAGCGGGCCCAAGCATTTCAAACTTGGGATTGTTACGCAGGAATTTTGGGGGTCGATGGGGCCGGCTAGGGAGAAGGGTAGAAGTGTTGCACCGTGGGAATACCGGAGGAAAACTGGCAAGATTGCTTACCAGGCCCCTGGTGAGATATCGCTCCACCTTGAATGTCCACTGACCCACATCGCCCACTCTGAACCCTCCCCCCGAGCTGGCTGCCCACCCGCCCAGAATCCCAGAATCCCAGACACACCACCATCCCCCGGCCTGGCCCGGCCACGCCTTCCTCTTTCCGATACTCTTCCGTCCCCTCCGTCCATTCAGGCGTGGGGAATCTTCATGTATTTTGCCCTTATGGCCTTGTCCCAGTGCCGTGACTGAATGAACTGCGGCCCCTCCCTCCAAAACCCTCCTGTTCCTCTGTTTCGCTTCTCTTTCCTAATCAACAGTGTTGCTTATCCTCAATAATATGTCCTCTATTGTCCTCACGACTTGACTTGACGATATTCTCTCCAACACTCTAGGCGTCGTCGTCAAGTTGAAAAGACGAGCCCACGACAAATAACATTGCACTTCGAATACATACGCCATTGTATACGCATGCATACGTACGATCGATATATATCCATCTCGGACCACTTTGGCTTTACCAAATAATAACCTGACTCGTCCCCTGCTGGATTTGTTTGCTGTTACCGTCATTGTCGGACCATTCGACGACATATATGAATAATACAAACGAACGACATAAAACCTTCTCCTCTCTCTTGCCGGGCTTATCCCTCGAAAGAAATAGAAAAAGGGCACAGCCCGATGACCAGTCAGCCGCAGCCAGTTCATCGGGTCCCCTCTAAGCCGTCCAAGTCGACAACTTCGGTTATTGCTTTTTACCTTTAGCCTTTCCGCTCAGCCCAATCCTCTGGATCGCTTCCTCTTCGCAACTCTTCAACTCGTCTTATCTTATAGGGCTGCCGCTGGCTGTGTTTGATGTTGATTCTATCGACGAGTAAGAAATAAAGGAGCAGCTGTTGATTCTACAAGTGTTTAATAAGGTTGGCGGGCATACGTCGACTTCGCCTATCATGAATTACACGAATTCAGTATGTTGCGAGTTCCTCTTTAGCGTCCATAACAGAACCTTGGGGTTCAAGCGTTCTCCGGCGTCCGTGTACGTTGCGATGTGGATTTGCCACATGCAATGATCAGAGAATGACAGTTGCTGACCAGCGGCTGCAATACAGACCACAGCCATCATGGCCAATGTTATTTTACCATCAGAGCCCACTAGAGCCATAGCTGTGCGTGAAACGCGCGTCACTAAAGGTGGCAGGCATCTCTGGTACGAACTGGACGTTATTCAACAGCCGGAGCGTGCACGCGCATGTGGCTCTGGTCCTAAATGTACGGAAACTATCACTAAACCCCTCGGTGAATGAATGGAACCTTGGAGCTAACTCTGTCCAACAGCATCCGCAGATCGCCGTCCTGTTGATCCTCCGCCAGTGCTTCAGTTCAAAGTACTCGAAGGAGAGAACTATGAAACGGCTAGGGATATTACCTTCGACTATAATGCTGATTTCTTCGTCTTCGCCTCACTCGAGCACGCTCGCCCCATGGCCCACGGACGTGTACAGACGCCCGCTGCCACGTCGCCACCCGTCCTTACTGGATTTCCAGTGGCTGGCTGCTGTTATCTTGACCGACCGGAGCCGGCCGGCTATTTCATATTCCCGGATCTTTCCGTGCGGCATGAAGGGCGTTACCGCTTAGTGTTCACGCTCTATGAGCAGATCAAGGACCCGCAAGACGAAGAGATAGAACCGCGGGCCGAGGATCGAGATGGCGTGGCCGGAGGCGAAGATGATGGCCAGGGATTTTATCACAGAATGGAGGTCAAGTCGGATGACTTTGCCGTTTTCAGTGCCAAGAAGTTCCCTGGGTTGTCGGAGAGCACCGCCCTCAGCCGCACCGTCGCCGAGCAAGGCTGTCGAGTCCGCATCCGTCGGGATGTGCGCATGAGGAGACGTGATAATAACAAGCCCTCTGCGGGTGCGGATTATGAGGACAACGCAGAGGAAGAATACAACAGACGGCGGAGGACCCAGACTCCCGAGGTTTTGCGTCCTCGGTCCGTGAGCAACACCAGCATGGATGCTACCCCTTATGGTCATGATCATTCTCGGCGGCCGTCCAACGCTGACTACGTACACCACCCGCCGCCGCCGCCCATGTACCAACCCAATCAACCGGGGCGAATTCTCAGTTTCGGCCATGGCGGTCAAGACTCCGCGCCGCCGGTATATGCTCCGCCGCCACCACCTGGGCCGCTCTCCACGCCAGTATCTCCTGCCCACCCACCGCCGTACCACCCCACGTCTCAGGTGTCCTCCTATCCGCCTCCATCTCCAGGGTATATGGCTCCTCAGCCTGGTTACTACGAGCGTCCGCCTTCCAGGCAGGAACAGGAAGTCAAGATACAGCCATCTTACAATTATTCTGCGACCGGCATGAAGCCACTAGCACCCATGCCCAGTACGCCGAGCAACAGGCATACGGGTCCCCCACCATCTTCAATACTCCCCTCAATCACGGCTCTCGAGCGTGAGCGGAGCAACTCGGCCTCCTGGTCTAACCGGTCCGACTCGCTTCCTAAACCGGCGCCTCTGTACGCCACCCGCGAATCCCAGCCTACCAAAAGATCGCATGACGACGTCTTCCAAGCGACTCAGGAGCGTACTGTCAATGGCCAACGTCCAGAAGTAAGCTACAACGACCCCAAGGACCCTAGAATAGGCTGGTACAAACGAGCAAATTTCGAATGGAGGCAAAGACCATTCGCGGCATGATTGGGTTAGTGACTAGGATGGTGTCGTGTATTGATGAGGTAGAGGTGGATAGATTGAGAACATGAGAGAGACGGTGTATGACGGCGTTGGGGCGTTTCAATGCATCTAGAAGTATCGTTGCTGCCCATTTCTGTATATACCCATGGCGCAGTGGCCTGCGCCATTTTGGCTTTTACTTTTCGATACATTTTTCTCCCCTTTGATTTGCATATTCGTGCCTTACCTGAGGTTGCCAAGTCACATGGCAAGCACGAGTCTTACACTTGATAACCCCAGGAAGGCACTACATCTGTACGTCGAGGGATTTCGGGGGGAGCATCAAGCTACATTCCCATCAAATACGAATAAGTGACGTGTCGTCCATATGTGTTATGGTTGCTTGTCAGGTCACTAAGCGGAGGGGGTATTAGAACTGTATTTCAAACAAAGAGGCTTTCTCAAAGCACTTGGTAGTTAAAAGTAAGTCCCCCATTAGCATGTGAGATGAGCAATGCATTATCTCGGCTAGGGGATAGCGCATTCTGCTGAGGACATAGAAGATGGTCGCGCGAACTTGGAGTAAACTTAACACAGATCACCTGGCTGAGTAATATACCGATTACCCGTCAGGGCTCTAAACGCCGTTGAGTAGAATGAACTCGCCATTCACTTTCGAACGGAAATAAATTTCGGAATGTGGAACTCATTCCGGTCATCGGCGTTTAGAGCCCTGAAGGGTAGCATCATTAAGTAAACCAGATCTAGATGGTATACTCTGGCGTCCGATGATGTACTTGAATATAACGTTAAATCCACGTGGTCATTGAGAGAATCACCGCGTTTTAACTTAAGATAACGATTCCAATTGAATGGGCAGTCATGCGTTACCTAACCGTCGTGGGGATAAGCGAGGCGGTGGATGATTTAGGTTTGAAAATGGGAATTAGTGTACGGTTGTCCGGGCAACCATAATATAAGAACAAGTCTCCCCCACGTCTCCATCTCCATCTCCAAGACATTCACACTTGGACTTCATGCAGAAATCTAACTGGTTTTCAATGCATACGTCTTTCACACCATCTTGAAGTTGCCTGCAGATATCGCCAAACCAAGCCTACTCGCAAACAGACACTCTACTACTACTATTAGCGCTTGGCATACTTCACGAGCTGGAGTGAGCAAATGCAACCAGATCAACGCCAAACCATCTCGTTCGGTTCACAGGACCCTCTCTCTTGAGAAAAAGAGAGACGCTCACCCGTCTACACACTTCACACAAAACAACATAAGATTGGCCACCCCGAGACAACAGCCACGCCCGAAAGATGGCCGTCGACACGCCGAGGCCGTCGACGAGCGGCAGTGCTCGGGCGTCTCGCTTCCAGGAAGGCTCCATGAACGATCGGGTCAGCGCCGCGCCACCGCTCGAGTTCCTCGGACCGGAGGAGATCAGGGCCTACGAGGCCCAGTTCTTCGTGGATCCCGCACGGGCAGCAGCTCCTCGCAAGCAGCGCCCCGTCTCCGACGGTACCGCTTTCTCCGTGCTACAGGACCAGCAGCAACAGCCGGGCCTCATCAAGAAGAAGTCGTTCCGCTTCTTCGCACGCGTGCGGGATGCCCTCTCCTGGACGTCTCGCTCCGACTCGTCGTCGTCGTCGTCCTCGTTCTCGTCGTCGTCGCAGGCGCAGGCGGACGAGGAAGACGTCAAGCGCAAGCACAGCAGTCTGCCGGAGCCGTGCAGCAGCAGCACGCCACCGGCATCTCCCAAGCGACCTCATCTTAGACATAAGTCGCAGTCCTCCGTTCACGTCCCGCAGGCCCGCGGCGTTGGCAGCGACGCCGCCAGTAAGACCGGCCTGCAGCACCATCCCAGCGTGGGCAACCTCTCGGACCGTCCCACCAAGGAGGAAATCATGCAGTCGTACAACGAGCTCGTAGCCTCGGGCTTCTTCAAGGCCCACGCCATCCAGTCTGCGCGGCAGCCGCCTCCGGGAAGCGCTGCGTCCCGGCCGCCGCATCTGCCATCTTCTCTGCACAACCACCCCCACCATCCCCAACATCAAGCCAACGCTCCAGCGCATCCTCCCCTGCCTACCATCCCATCTGTCGGCTCGGGGCTGGAACAGCAGCAACAGAACGAGAAACAACCACAGGAGGCGCGGCAAACGACGTCGCAACCGAGACACATGCCTTCGCACATCGCACTTGCCGCGATGATGCATAGCTGTCCAAAGAGAGCACCACCGCCGCCACCATCGCCTCCTGCAGCAGCAACGGGGCCGAAGGAACTCCAGCGCAGCAAACTCACCGGCAGCCTCAAGCGCAGCCGATCCTCCACCGACGACGGAACCACCTCCTCGCCGCGGTCGTCATCCGAAGTACAGGCAGCAGCAGCACGTGCCTCTTCCTCTACGACGACCACCCCAACGTCTCCTCTAAAGCGCGTCGCCAAGAAGCTGCGTAAGATGCCGTCCTCGATCGCCGCTACCACCGCGTCGATGACGTCCTCGGCGAAGGCCGCTACCGCTCCCAACCGAGTCGCGATGGCCGCTGCCGACGGCATGGTGCATCTACACCACCAAACAGAGAAGCCCGTCCGACTGCGCGAGCCCTCCCCAGCACCGCCCGAGTTGACGACGACGACGCTGAGCAGCCCCACTAGCAAGCTTCACAGCAGGACCAGCGGCTTCTTACTCAGGTCCGGGCCCGGAAAGGCCAGCCCGAGGCACGGGGCCGGAGGGAACAGGTTGGCGAAGCGCGGCAGGCCACCCACTCCTCCCCCCGCCGCCCCGTGGCGATTCCGGTCCCCGTCCCTGTCTCGCCCGAAGGCGAAGGCGGGCCCGCCCGTGTCCATGCCCCTGTCCGTGTCCGTGTCCGTGCTTGCGGCCCCGACTTCAGGACCGGGATGCGGCGCTAACGGCGACATTCACGACCTCAACCTTGGCCTCAGGCACGACGAATCCGGCGAGCGCCTCATGTCCCTGGGCCGTGTCCCGCCCCGCGACTCGAGTCTGCGCGGCCGCTGGGGCGGCCGCCGCAGGGGGCGCGGCGGCAGTAGCGGACCTTTTGCCGTCACTACTTCTACTACTGATACCAATACTGATGATACCCATACTACTACGAACAATACTCCCACTGCCATCACGACTGCGGCCTGGGTGTCGCCACCGAAAGCGGTGCCGAGACAGCTGAGCACACTGCCTGACGCTAACCGCGGCATACCGTCGGTGCCGCGCATCCCCGATCACTACTACTGCTATCACCAGCAGAAGCAATCTTGTGGCAGCACCGAAGTGGAGCCCGAGCTTGTCGATGAGAATACGATGCAGGTTGACTGGCAGTATGGACAGGCGCTGTGAATTGCACTCGTGGAACATCCGACGACGTGCGACGGCGCGAATACAGAGAGGCATATTCTTACCCTACGAAAAGAACAAAACACAAAAAGTAACCGGAGTCCCCGCAGGTCCAATGGTCGACTCCGCGATGTTGGATGGGTCCGGCTCCCCCCAGAAAACAAAAACACAAAAAAAACATGGACGGTGTTGTTTGGGATATCTCAAAGAGGCGACGAGTGGTTGATACCAGGCGTCAGGAGTCCATGGACGTGTTCTGTACATATACATATGCGGTCTTCGGACCCCCCTTTTCTTCTGTCGTTTATGGCGCGGGTTGGAGCTCGGATTGGATGGAATGAGTCACGACGCTGATGATGAAGTATGACCTTATGACGATTACACTATTACCCATTGAGAACGCGACGACGCGTCTATGAATAGAACATATTATATACAATATCCCGTCTGCTTTCCGCCTTTTCGTGATTAGTGATTGACTAGGCGTGCCGGGTTTCCTGTACCAAGGTTAGGTTATCAATAGGCTTAGTGGTCTCCCCACGCAGCTCCTCGCCCGTTGTCTCCTCTCCTGTTGTCCGCAGCCCGCTAGAAGATGTACGCCGAGGATTTTTGCTTGCTTAGTATCAGTTGATCCATATCCTCTCACGATGGTATTACTTACTCATTCTTCTGAAAACAAGACAGACAGTGGTCAAAATTCCATAAGACTAGGCATACACATACACTCACTCACACACACACACACACACACATATCTCAAGGAAGCCTCCCACACCTCAGCACCTAAAGTGCTAGCCCCGTGACATCCCCGCCGTTGCCACGAGCACAGCCCTTGCAGCCCTTGTACAGCTCCCGACAGGTGGATCCAGGGCGGCAGGCGATGCCGGCCACAACGGCCCCGTACTCGAGCTCCGCCTTGTTGCACCGGTCCCAGCAGCGAATCGGGAAATTCCCGGGCGGCGACGACGAGACGGCTGTCGTCGTTGGGGACCGCGGCCCCCATCACGAGATAGCACCTCTGCGCCAGCGCGGGCTGTAAGGATGGCCGAGAGGCGCATTTTCACGGAGGGAGGGCAGCAGGAGACGGGCGGCGAGAGGCGGGTGATGTAGTCCGGTTGGTTTGTGTCGTAGAGCGAAAAGAACGTGGATGGAGGAATATCTGTAGCGGGCGAATACGGGCTGTTCTCGGAGCACGAGCGAGTGTGCTGCTGAGAACTAAGTCCTGGGGATGGCGATCCGACGCCTCTATATGTAGTCTGTCGCTGAGTCGCGAATGGGAATATAAATGTGCTTGCTCGTGTCCATCTGCAACGGACGGCCTTGCAGCCCCTATTGGCATGGCCATTAGTAATATCCAGCGTCTCCCATGCAAAGCCGCCTACGCGGCTCTTGGCCGTTCAGACGCGCCAATTGACGCCGCTACTGTATCAGCTCATTCCACATCGCGAACGGGTGTGAACTCACCAGTTGGGATGTATCACCATAGCCGTCTAGTGCAATACGTGGCACTTCGTGCTTACCCCTGAATGAGGTCTATAGCGCGCTCCAATACCAAGCTCCGGACATACTTCCCATGGTGTCGGAACGGAAGTATTCGAATACATGCCGCCCGTCATGCGTTCTGTCCCAAGGGTATGAAATGCGGATGTAAGTGAGAATCGAAGAGGGCTTCCGGCTATTCTATGGGAAGCCCAAGGGTGTGTGTCCTTTCCTGCCGGGGAGCCGGGACAGCTCCGGAATTACTGCGCTTCGGTCGCGGTATAACAGATCATCTCGCCCTCCCTAGTGGGCACCGAACCGTGTCGACGGCAGCAAGGGGCCGGGATCTGGGATTGACTCCACCGAAGCAAAGTTTGAAAAAGCCAGAGACGGGTTATTACCAGCTCTAGGTTCCTGATTACCGGGAATTAGACACACAGGAACGGATACCGCGGCCCAGGGTCTCATGCATCAACAGCTAGCATGGCTATCGCTGAACGGCAATAGATAACCAGTCCTCGTGTCGTGGCGGAATTATCTCCGACCGACTACCTTCCCCACGGGACCTCGGCGTCGTATGCGAAGAGTAAGGTAAAGCTCCCGACACCCGCTACCTTGGAGGTAGGTTGGCTCTATCTAACAGGCTACTGTGTAGAGTGAACAGAACGTCTCCCGGGTTATCAAAGTAATAGGATGATCTTCAGTACCCCAGGACTCTACGCAACTGATCCGGGCGAATGGTATAAGTTCTTCGGGCATACACCTGACACAGCTGGCTTGAGCGTTCGACCCCCTTAGGCGGTCTGTCCACCACTATACAAGAAAGAAACCCGCAAGACCTAATGGCATAACAGCCGAGGCCCGTAGCCAGCATTCACTACTAAGACAAAGTCATACGGGTCCTTAGAGGAATCCTCCGGGCTGCTGTACGGAGCGTGGTTGAGCGGTAGTCCGAAGGCTTTGCTTTGCACCATCCACAGCGGAAGTTTGACAGTCTCCGCTTACGAATGTCAAGAAGGACCTAGTCATATCATAGGCTGTCTCAACTAGATATACGTTTCAACCGATATTGCCATCAACTCTCCTATCTTCTATATCATCACAGTTCCCCCTTTTTCCGCCCTACCCCAAAGACATCCTAGCACTTGCACTATCCAGTACCAAACGCTACAGGCCAGGATGAGTGAAGGAAAGGCTATAATATGATCCCCCCTTAAATACAGCGGTCTGAATCAAGGGGTGTGTTACATGAGTGAGCTACTTAATTCCTGAGAAGAGATCCGCACAAGATTTTCAACTACCACCCAGCACTTACCATCTGCGTCGATGGCAGGAGAGTAATCAACGGGGAATACCACACGGCTCACGGCGGCAGAACGACCAAGACCCCTTAGAGCCGCCCGGAGTCCATCACTCACTATCCCATCCATCACCAGCTCCACGGAGCCGCGGCTACCGACAGACCAGTTTTATGCGGCTCCGTCCGTCGACAAGCTCTGCGCGGCAGACGGATCGACTAAAAACATGGCAATGGACCACCAGCCTCAGGCGAGACATATCATTATATCAGGCGTGACGATAATCAAGTCGGCAGATGCGGCCAGTAACCCGGGTATCTACCGGTAGCCCAAGCGAAGCCCTAGACATATCGATGCATCTCGATTGCCCCCGCCGGGGCGACCCTGACCGAGGTCAACAGCGACAATGACGAGATATCACGCTTTTGGATATACATGCATGTCTGCGCATGTATGTACGGAAAGCCGGCAAAGCCGGCGGGCTCGAGACGTGCAGGACAGCAGCTGTGGCAGATGCTAGCTTAAGGTGGTCTCGGGCCTCTTTCACCTCAAGATCTGACAATACGGATTCTGCACTCCGGCGGTAGTCGCAGTAGGTGAAGTACCTCGTACCTACGTACTATGAACCTGGAAGTGTGGTAGGACAAGCATTCGCTGGCTGTAATGCGTGGAGCAGGTGTGACATGCTGGGAGGCAGGTTCCAGGGGGGTTTTTGTCATCATATTATTTTCAGAGATACCTAAGGGTATTGGCTCCTTGGGCGTCACAGCAAGCAAAAAGCTGATGTCGAGAGAAGATAGTCATCTTCGCCAGTAGCACAAAACCGCTAGTCTATTGCCAGTTCTTCCCCTTGCTTTTAGTCCTGCAATGACTCTACCGCATGCTCGTGTGAGGGTCGGAAGCCGGCCGCCCTAGAATGTCCTCTCAACGCCGACCCTTTAGCCATGGAAGGGCGTAAACCTGTCCGAGGTATTCTGAAACAACGCCTAACGCCAAAAGAAGAATCTGCCACCCACGCCTCGAAGGAGACCTCCAACCTATAACTGAAATCATTCTTAGCCGTTTCTGTATGGTATCTTTGCGCCTCATAGCCGCCGTTCCTGCATCCCCTAGTAGTGTACATGTCGATATTGTTACAGCTGCTTGAGTTGTGCTCCCTGCTCAAGCATTGGGATCCACCGTCTTCTGAGGCTTGTAGCCGGGGAGCTCGTCGAACCAAGCCTTTTCTTCGTTGTATTTGTAGGCATGGAACTCGATACCATATGGCTTAGGTTCAATAGCATATATCATGCCAAGAGGCATATCGAGGTCTGCGATGTCGTCCGTGGTGAGATCCATGAAATAGGCCAGCAGGACTCGACAGACTGATCGATGGCCGATGATCACGAGGTGATCCTTGATCCGTTCGATTTCTCGAACCATATCTCGAAGGCGGTTGATTACCTGAAGGTAACCCTCCCCTCCGACGCCGGGATATATATAACCTAGCTTATCGCGTTGGCGCTTGATGTATTCGTCCGTGTGTTCCCGAGCAATCTGCTCATAAGACATGCCCTCAAATTTGCCCGCATTCAATTCGTTGAGCATCTCCCAATGCTTCACATCGTAGTCCTCGTCCGCCTCGAAGTACTCAGCCGTTTGGATGCTTCGCGTCAACATCGATGTCCAAACACAAGTGTTCTTCTCCTCGAGCTCTCGATTCAGATCGGGATACGGTGGTGACTTATCTCCAGGGAGAGGTGGGAAGGAAGACTGCGCGATCTTGTTCTTCTGCTCCACCAGCCACTCCTTGCGCTTCTGTGTGATAAATCTATAGAGGTTGAGGCTGTAGTAATGCCCTCGCTCAGTCAGTTCGGAGTTTCCACCGATCAGGCCCTGCAAATTATCGTGGGATTGCCCATGCCGAGTGATCCAGATCTGTCTAGGGGACAGGTTGAAAGAGGAGAGATAATGGGCAATGCCGTTGCTAAGAAAACCTTCTAGCCCAAAATGGGTGAGTTTCTTGCCAACATCGATCATCTTTGAAAAAGAGTTAGCAAGCATCAATCCCGGGAAGGGGGGGGGTTGGGGACGGCTCTCCTCACCTTGATGTATTGCATTCCGTGATCCTCTTCGTAGTCTCCTAGAGGTTCATAAGCACTCTCGTATGCCTTGACACGTTCCTTGAAGTCGGCAAGCGACTGGACAGGGTCTTTGTCCTTGTAATCAGGGCCAGACAGTTTCAGACGCATATTGGCTTCCAGAATCTAGCACATGTTAGTTATGATACCGATGAACACACCAATGATTTTCTGGTAACTTACGTTCGGATTGGTGCACACACTCTCGATGAAAAGGACGCCGAGTCTGGGCTCCCGCGCCTTGATTGTATCAAAGAGCAACTGGCGGCGCTGTATCGTGCTATTCGTCGCATCGAGGATGCCCACCGCTCCACCACCACTGATGAGATAGTCCAGCAACTCATGGAGAGTCTCCAGAGCAAGTTGGTCGCGGAACTTGGCCGCTTCGGTGTTATGAGGATCGAAGAATTTGGCCGACTGATCAACCGACTCGACCCGCTCCAGCGTGGGCATCTCCTTTTGCGCCGAGGCATCACGGGACGCTTGAGAGTCTCTCCGTAGGATATCAGCTGCCTGCGCCACCGTATCCGAGGCTGTTCCCCTTCTCTGCTGCGCAGCTGACGGGGCATTGGCAGTCTGTCGCCGCCGGTTGCCCACGTTGAAAATCCTAGTGTTGTGCTGCTGCCAGGAGAGGTATCTTCGTATCTTCTTGGTGATGTACGACTTCCCTCTGGCCGGAAGGCCTACCATAATAACAACAAGTTTTGCTGCAACATCGCGGTCGGCTATCTTCCCATCTGGCGAGACGAGGGATTTCGTCATGCCAGGGATGCTGAGGGTCGTCGCATGCGGCCTTACACGTGGAGTCGTCCCACCAGAATTTTGTCGCACCGGGGGTCTAGAATTCGAATTAGCCCTCTCACCGTAACAAGGTTTTCTTATAGCAGCACTTACATCCGTGGGGACCCGGGGGCAGTGGACGAGATACTCTTGGCATACGGTGAATCACTACCTAGAGAGCCATGGCGCTCATGTAGAACGACGCCAGGATTGCCATCTTTCACGGCTCTCAAGGCGTTGGCGAGATCTGGCGGAGGCAGACAGACATGTGGAGGAGCCGGAGTCGACGACAATGACAACCCGTCCAAACCAGGCGAGCCGGATGAGGAGGCAGTTTTATTGTCGCTCGAAGGGTTCGGTTGCGATGAACTTATGCTACCATTTTGGGTGGGGGGAGCAGCAGCAGTCTTTGAGTTAACAGATTCCGTCGAAGAAATGACGGGCTGCAGCGGGCGGTCGGATGCGGATCGTGTGATTATCGTGGGAAGGGGGACTGCAGATGGTGATGCCGTAGTAGAATCTGAATTGGAATTGGCGACGGCGCGCTGATTGGCCATCGCCACTCTGGCAAGGGATGATTGTTGCGACTGTCTGCAGGCAAGTTGAGGATCTGCCAGAGAATTCACTCTTATTAGTTCGCAGCCAAGGCAAGAAAGTAGTGTGGGAATAAGAATGAACTTCGTCGTATGTTCGGAGGAAGGAAGAAGAGGGCTTTGATGTTCGAAAGCCCAGCAGTCGAATAAATAGGGTGGAATAGAGTTGTGAACGGACATAGGTAAGGTTCAGATAAAGCGGTTTAAGAATGGAAAAAGGTAGATTGGGTGACTGGGCCCTATGACATAATGTACTCAGGAGTAACTCAGTACTTAGTACAAGGTTTAGGTACTTCCGCAGATCGTCGTGGAGACGCTGCGGGACCCGGCTGCCAGGGCATGTAACCCCCCGCCGAAATAGGAAACTTTTTGATATGGAACCAAGTAGTACGTCCGGCTGCGAAACGTTGAACACAAAATAAACACAAAACAAAAACAGTCTCACCTGTGGTGTTTCCGACGTGGTTCGTTTTGGTCGACAATCTGATGTTGTGGTTAGTCCCGTTAATCCCACCGTCACTGTTGTCGGTAGAGGACGACGATAACGGCTGGGTGGGACGATGGTGATTGTCAGGGCGACGGCGGGGATGATGAAATCGGTGGTGATGACGACTATGATAATTGCGATGGTTACGACTATGATGGCTAGGACGAGTATAAGGGAGATTGTTCTCGAAAGAAGGTCGAAGCATGTAGAGTTGTATTTGTCTCCGGCGCAGTCGTCTGTTGTTGTTGGTGTTGGTTGGATATCCGGGAAAGGTCGAGAGCGAGGTTTGCAGTTGTGGCGATGACATGGCTTGCTGCTACCGCGGCTGCGGCGAGATCTCTAATAAATTCTTTTTTTTTTATATTTTAACCCCTCTTAGCTTGGTAATTTCGTAATGCACCCCGATCTTCCGGGACCCTAAGTGTGCACGCTAGGCCTTCTTTAGCACCTTATAAAGACCCCTTTAGGCTCACTCGTTGCTGCTCCTCGCTGCGTACGTGTAGATGGCCCACACAGCGACGCCGGTAGCGGAAGAGGATACAGGGATTGGTGGGCCTCTCTTAAGCCCCTCAAGAGAGCTGAGGTCCGTCCGGAGCTTGGTTTCTGGTACCTGTTAGCATCAAGAAACTGGTAACGCAAACTACGACACTACATACACTAAGTCTTTAGGTATGCGATTAATCCAACTCCTCCAATGCGAAGCTCGGGAGATTGATAAATGGTGAACCCCCTCCGCGCTTTCTCGGAGTAAGAACGTGGGTTTACTTATAATGAGTGGGCGAGGCCACGCAGGCCCGATGACCGCAGCGGAGGACTCTTGAGTTAGATACAGAAGTAGGTAGGGAGGTATGTATAGCAGGCAAGTGGGTTATGACCTGATGATGTGTGTATGTTTCGCAGTTTGCTTCTGTTCTTCGTTTTTTTTAATTTTCCCACTCCTTTTCTGCTTTTGTTTTGCTGTCGCAATGGGAGCGCGCCGCAGCTGTCGTGGTTGCCAAGATGTTGCTGTGTCTCGTCGTAGCAAGTCTAGTCTCCCCGATGGGAAATTATCAATTTAGGCAGGCTACCTTGGATCGATATAGTTGTGCCTCAACAGTTGGATAGTTGCGAAAGTCCAAGCCTTGGCGCAAATGCTGGGAAACCCAAGAGGCAGGGAGCCAAGGAAACTGGAGAAGGCTTTCCGAGCTCAGAATGGAAATTCTGTTTCTTCATATGTTCGTGGTGTCCCGCTTATACGCCGCAGGGAAGAATTGCCCGAGTCATGTGGTGCGAGATGGAGGGCGCTTCATTCATGATCTTGCCTCTCGCCTCTTCTCGTAGCCCTGTACCAGCAGTCCACGCATGCCTAAGGTAGGCAGTCTGAGCCGCCCAGACCCAAGTACGTGCCTCAAAGCTCCCGGAAGACAGCTTCGCTCTCGCCCTCACTTTGATATGCTCAAGAGGGACCAATGGGAACACCTTCCATGGGCAGACGACCAAGAGAATCGACGCAACACAAGCAGAAAGTACTGCCGAGGTGGATGTTGGGCTCCGATATGTTTGGATTAGAACCTGCCTACCATTCCTCACAGCCCATCAAGAGGTGCGATACCCCCACGAGGACGAGGGACGCGGAATAAGACCCCTACCCTATGTTAGGTAGGCGCCCAGCTTGCGACTCACCAAGAAGATGGGGAAGCTTGCAAGAGGACCAACTCGCCCCTCCCTTAAGAGCTTTCATTCGCGGGCCCTAGACTATTGGGCCTGGCAATCTACCCCATTCGATCTTGTGAAGAATTAAGCATCGACTATTAAACGAGGCTAATAAGTCTGGCTAGATTACAAAAATAGCTAATACATAAATAGCTAATACACAAGCGATTGGATCGTCCACTTTTCGGGCTTATTTTATCAAATCCGACCATCTCCATTTCCAAATCCTGTTTAGGTACACCCTGTCTACAGTCGGTGATATCTGTCAACTGTCGGTGATGGCAGCCAAGCCTCCTGTGTAAAGTAGGCGGGAGTGATGGGCCTTGGCACTGATGTCGGATAGCGATCAAGTAAACACCGACAAAGCTGTCTCCTGCGGTGGCCGGGGAATTGAGCTAGACGTCACGGGTCCGTCGGTCTTCTCCACGGGACAGCAGACCGGGCATAATGTGTCCACTCATTTTGGGGAGCGACCTTTTCGGTGTGTTTCGTTTCGAAAAACCTTAAGACAACACCGACCTCGGCAGCACCTGCTATTATGCATTCTAATTCGAGTTACTCAAGCAATTCCAACTCCGGTCGCACGAACGTATTATGTACTTCAGCCCGAGACCGCGGAGTGATATTCGCAGAGCTTAGAAATCCCATTCAAAAGTGTGACAGCCCTTTGCGGGGAATCATGTGCTTGATAAGGAGTCACACAGTAAGCAGCAGAGTCTTGAGACTGTTCCCGTACGTGTCATTCCTGTTGATCTGCGCAGTCGGTTGCGCGCGAATCGGACCAACCGCATCTGACGCTGAGATTGAAGCCAAACCTTTGGGATCGAGATGAGGCTGCCATTCGTGATGAAGCGCTAGCATCAGGGATTATGCGCAAGCCGTACCCATGTGGCTGCAACTTCCGGGGCAGCTTACGTCTTGGCTAGAGCATTGGTAAATGTTGCAGGTGAGCTTCAAAGCTTAGGCACTGACTGTGCGGATGACATAACAGGGACAGCATCAGATAGACGACAGATTCGACCATCTTGAGCTCTATCGATCGAGCATCTGTTGCGCGGCTTGCCTGCTACCTACCTAAATTAGGTTGGTACTCGGCATAGGGGAATTCCACACGCATGAACGCCACTAAGTCAGAGAAGGATTGCAATGTTCGATCTGCTGCAGCCAAGCTGATGTTGTCTTTCCTTCAAAGAGCTTGTTTCTGCGATCAAGGGAGGGTACCAGGATTCCTCGTGAGAGAAGCAAGGCACGGGTGACAAGCTACACCATAGCAGTCTCGTGCCGGGTTAGCAGCAGCCTCCCTTTCTTTCCTACGGCATAAATCAGCCCACCGAATACAAATAATGCTGATAAGAGAAGTGGTGTTCCAGAGTCCTTCGAATTCTAGACTATCACCGGTCTTACGCTCTCAGCCCTACCTGTAAGAACCTCTCCGTAAGCCTGAGGCATTTGTAATGAGCAATCCAGGCTGTGGACCGGAAGTGTATGGGTTTGGCGCTTTGCGTTAGCTTGAGGACGCTGGTAGCTACACATATTGCCATGATAAGTCCATATTGACGCTCGTGCTCGGACATCGATGCCGCGCACACACCGGGGCGCCTCATCATGCATGTAAGACCAGGGCGTCGGGCCAAGGACCAAATGACACCACAGCTTTACCCATGGCGCGCCTATATGTCGGGAAAAGCAGAGGCGTCCCCAGAACTTTCATCCCGCATATACGTATCTCTCTCACGGCTTATTTGTGACGTGTTGGGCCAATCTATTCATTGTTCCAACAGGCCGTTCTCCATGCCCATTGACAGGTTAGACTCGCACACGGTGTCATTCTTCACCAGCCCCTGCGGTAATGTCCGCGGCTCTGGAAGCTTCCCCGCAGTGGCCAACGGCAACTGGGCCAGGTAACACAGGAATAACCTGCCTTTCTTGTCTGATCATTCAAGCGATGGTAGGTATTAGTCATGAAACATTATCAGATGTTGATCAACTGCCAGCATGTGGATATTACCTTCCACCGTGTGTTTCGGCGTGAGGATAAGACGTCGTAAGCTTGGTAGCCTCTCGGGCAGGATGATGGATGCAAGGGAGTTTCGAGCACACTCCCATTTCCATCACCGTAGTTGCTGGGTTGCATTTTGTCCTCAGTCGGTATCTCGCGTTCGACTTGGGGTCTGTCCAGGTTTATAAGTCCTCTCTTCCAGCAAAATCGCGGAAGGAGGTGTGGCAAGTGATCGAGTCTCGTCCCCGCAGGCAGCAATGGTGGTCTTCGGCCTGAATAGAGGCATCTTTTTGAATTAACGCGCAAGATACGAAAGGAGATGTGAAATTAAGCATTGAACACACATTGGACAAGGCCCAGTGCCGGACTTCCCCTAACTCCTCTCAAGCCTCCCTGGATTACGATCCTTTAGAACTCTCGAAAATTGGTTCTAGATTCGGACCATACGGGAAGATAACGACCTGTTGGCTCAACCTACATAAAGGCTGTTACTTGCCATGTACCATCTGGTATGGCCTCCGAAGATATGTGTAACTTCGGTGTTCGACTGGGCAGGCCATTACTCGATGGTGTTCCTTAGCACCGATCTCTCTGGTGATACTTTTTACCTGATCTAGGCAGAGTAGCCGGCAGCCCCGAGTCTTGCTGGTTTATCGAGGTGCGTGCCGGGAATGTTGATGCTGGTTCCCTGAGGCTTGGTCAGGGCACGGAGAAGCGGAGGATGCATGTGTTTATTAGTTTACAGTCTACCATGTCTACGCCTTTGACACGCACCTGGGTATAGGCCTTGCAAAGGGGCCTCGGCCTTAAGAGAAGATACTACATAGTAATATTTCTACAATGCGCCATTGATAGGTGAAGTTTACCTATGAGTTCCCCCCACACCCCCCGCGCCGCTCCCGTCTTCACACTGAACCAGAAAAGCTTTGAAGATCTTTGAAACTCGGTATCGCTTTTTGCTAACTCGCCCCTGACAACTCTATCCCGTTTCCTTCTTAGAACGGCCCATTGAGTTTTTGGTCATAAGAGAAGCAAACTAATACAATGTGCACGGCAGTAACACATCGCCGATGAAGGGATTTGATAATAAGCACTTCCAAAGGAGGTAACCACGGATGTATCGAATCAGAAGGCTATCTCGGATATGGGTAATGCGCCTGCAGACCATTCAGGATATGGCCTGACTATTGAATCTCTGATACCTTCGAGGCCTGAATTTTGAAGTTAAAGGAGTCGGTGGCACTCAGTGTGATCGCATCATCAAGTTGTCCAGCAGGCCGATCAATTATTTCTAACGTGACTCGGACGACATCTTCCTTGAATTGAAGTATAGTCAACTATGATGTGACTCAAAACAACTTATACACATTAGACGAAGTTGTTTTCCTCAAGGTCAGCTTGTTTCTAATATGTTGCGATCATCTGGGAGCACACACGCACGACTGTGCTAGCTAGCATAGAGCGCGCTAACCAGGGGCTCCTCGTCCAATGCATCAGGAAACGATGACGTAGCACTTTAGAGCTTTTTAGGGGATGGTAGCTTAGGGCTAGTTGGTTTAAGTATCGGATCTATTTTCATAAGACTTTAATCTAAGAATAAAGCAAACGCATCTGAAGCGATGAAGGGATACCCTGATCCTCGTCTTCAAACAACCAGGCATGTAGGCGAAGCAAGGGATCTGTGACGTTTCGGGCATATCCCAAGCTGAAGAGACCTCTATATGATGGCTACCGGGCGTACCACATACCTACTAAAGCATATGTCGGACCTTTGACCTGTATGACACTAGACATCACCTTTAACTGCACGTCACGAGCAAGTCGCACGATGCAAGCGCACAATGCAGATTGGACCCTTGACCCACTCGGTTTTATCCCCACCACCCCACCAGTACTTTGTACTACAGTAAGTAATTAATTAAAATCCAGGTACCGTTAACACGTATCGGTACATATTGATAACCTAATAACAGGCACCTCTCTTATCCGACTGAGTATACATACTTCATCCCAGCAAGTGTCGTCGCCTTTCCTTACTCCCATCGTCATGGAGACAGAGACAGCCAGAGTAAGAGGCAACGGACGATAGGTACCAATGGATATAATGTTAAAGATGCAGAGCTAGTCAAGAAATCCGTTATTATGCAAGTTAGAGAGTACGCTGATGGGTTACCAGACCGCAGGATACGCCGGCCAAGAAGTTATTGGATATCGATGAGAAGACGGACAGGAGGCTCTTCTGGGCTGTCAACTGTCTTATTTTGGCAGGCATGATAGGGACCTACTTCTGTTAGTCCTTTGGACAGAGGGGCCCGGTTTGGTTACCATGTTTACCCTAGGTAGTTTACTGCAGTACCATTGCTCACGAAAACATGAAATAGGAGAATTGGTAGGCCTAGACGGATGACGGGTGCGACTTCAAACGCACGCTGCCTAAGGATAGATCACACCCGGCATCTCCATGTCAGGGCCTCCTGGACGCGTTGTCATATTATCTTCCTTCCACCTCCCTCATCATACCATACCTGCCTTCTTGCCATCACCTAAAACCCTCACTACAGGTTTCTATTAGCTGTAGTCCTGGAATTCACGGCAGTACTCAGCGCCACGTAAATATATCAACGTAGAACCGTAATTTAATAAGAAGAAATCGACTGCACCTAGCAATAGTATCTTCTACAATGGCAATGGATCTGAAAGAGCTCCTAAGTTACAGACTGGCTTTTAACGAGACATTTCCTCTGGGGACGGACTTTAACCCGCTTTACCGACCGTGGGGCACCACCATCTATCGCACGGCGTACAGCATGCCGGATTCCGATCGGCATCCGCAGGCACTGGTGGACAGCGTCCAGGCTCATTTGTGAAGGAGCTCTTAACGCGAAGCGACCCAGAAAAAGGACACGACGACCACACGGTTCCCCCCCCCCCCCGATCGGCAGCG
>QJOA01000789.1:11578-27349 GCA_004155915.1 Monosporascus sp. CRB-9-2 | reverse complement strand
TACCGTTATTTATATATAAAAATCTTTTTGTCCATAAATTAACGTTTCGTTTATAAGTAATAAAAATTATATAAATAATTATTATATTAACATTTTCGCTAACGAATTAATTAAATTTATTTATTAACGTAATAATTATTTAATTATATTTATTTCGAATAAAATTATTAATTTTTTAATTATTTTATTAATATTTTTTTAAAGTTGTCGAAATAATATTAAGTTATATATAAACTTTTCATAATACGTTACGTTATATAATTATAAAGTTTTTATTCCGTTAAAATTTCGAAATAATATATTAACCTTTTCGTATCCTTTAATCGGAATAAAGCTATTATTTACGTATACCTTATCGCCTTATACGATTAATATAAAATTTAAAAACTTATTAATAAAATTAAAGATATATATCATCGATTTTGAATTTAAAATAAAAAAAATTTAGAAGGTAAAATAAAACATTTATTACATTATATTGATCGGAAATCAAAAAATATATTAAAACTTATTTTATTTTCTTTAGGAATTAATTTGTTTTCTATATAATTAATTTATTTATAATTTTTAATAAACGGTTAATTTGTTTCTTTAAAAATTAATTAAAAATAATCCGTTTTTTAATTATAACTTTTATTATTTTATTAAACTTAAATTTTATTAAAGCTTTATTAAAAAACGTATAATAATATTAAGTTAATTTATATAAAATATTTAAACATACTTTATAACGGATATTTTATACGTTTAACTTTTAACGTTTTCGCTTATTAATACTTCGATCCGAATATAAGCTTTTACGGTTACCTTGTTTTAACCTTTATTTAAAAGTTTTATTACGCGGTTAAACGTTAATAAATTTGGAATTATTTTAATTAAAATCGTTTTATTTAAATAAATCCGCGGAAATTCCGTAAAACGTTAAAAATAACCTTTTAATATTTTGGAATATAAATAATTAATAATTTTGGGGCTAATAATTCAAAAAGTTAATAACTATTTTTTAATAATTAATCCTACCGTTTTTAATTTCGGTTTTTTTTATTATCTGGAAAAAGGTTTTTTAAAATTTTATAAAGAAAGTTACAGTTATATATAAATCATTAACTTATCCGATTATTATATCCGTTTTTGGAACTTTATATCGTTATTTTATAATTATAATATTTTACTATTTTCCGATTTATTCGTTTAACTTTTTAATAAATTTCGAAACTTATTTTATTATTTCGTAATATTTTCGTTAAATATTAATTATAAACCTATCGTTATATATTTTACTAAATTTAATTAATATAACGTATTATTTTCGTAAGTTCTTTTTTTTAAAAATTCGTTTATTTAATTATTAAATATATAAATTCCAAAATTCATTTCGTTAAGTTATTAATATTTTTACAAAAAATATCATATTTCCGATTTTTATAAATATATACCGTATATTCCTGGTTATAAACTTATTTACTTTCGGTCGTTATTTTAATAATATTTGTTAATTAATTCGTAAAATCGATTTTTTTTAATAACTTTTATAAAAAATAAGATATTAGTTCGTATTAAAAAATAAATTCGTTTTTTTAGGTAAAAAGTTATATCGGATTTTATAGGTTTAATAAGTTACTAACGTAATTAATTAGTATCGATATAATCCCAAATTTTAAAAACGTATACCTTAAACTGGAATTCCTTTTTAAAATAATCTTAATTCTTAACTTTTTTATAAATAATAAAGGACGTCGATAATACGGTTGTTATTATAATTAATAAAATATATGAATAATTATTATTAATATATAACTTATATCGTTTTAATAATAACTAATTAATTAATATATAACGTTAATTAAGTAAATAAAACTTTTAATTGTTAGATATAGAGAATATTAATTATGTTATTATATTAAGCTAACTGCGTATGCTATAGGATACGTTCAGCTTCTTTGTAATCTAGCCACGGAACATGTATATGCCGATCAATAAGTGACCTTTCCGTTTATAAGGTGCGCTACGCACCCCCCAGCTAACTGACAGGATTCGGCTAAGTTGGCCGGGTTTTTGCAGTACGGAACGTAAAGTAGAAGTTAAAGTTATTAAAAAAGTTATTAATAATAAAATTATACATAAAAACAATCGCAAAAGCTTCGTTTTTTGTTATTATGGCTGTTATTATATTGCTGTCGAAGGTCTACACGCGTTCTGAAAAAACGCATACAAAAAAAGGTGTGTGATTCAGAAGCTAAGTGGGGCCCCGACACTCTGATTCGAAATGGGAGTACTGCAACTCCACAGGAACCCGAACGCTGAACCCGAGCTACTAATTGACCTATCACAGCGCGCACCTCTATCAGGTGCCGGCTGCGATTTCCTTCCACCCAGCTCCCGTGTGTACTGATGGGCGCCTCGAAGCCGATCGCATATGTCATCGAGCTCACCGTACTGGGCCAGAGCTGTGCCGCAAATCGCTAACGTGCTGGCTGCGCAGGATGCCAAGACCGGACATGTTCCCAGATAGAGACCCTAGCAGCTAGCTTCTTCGGCTTGATGATGTAGTTAACTAGAAAATATAAATTGCGTTAGGTCCTGGCTGTGCGGTTAGTTGTGCAAGTGTTATTCTGAAGCGGTTCCGACCTTCGAGATGCATACGATGCGGAGTATCGCTGTCGCCGTACCATTGTTGACAAATGGGGCTCTTGCTGGGCTCTATCCCGGTTTGAGCACCGACAACCACACGTGTGAACTCAGTCCGTGAGCCACTTGATGCGAGCAATCCCGGCGTTCGAGACTGACGTAGATACAGCGGACCCCGTCCTGTCTTGCTCTGAGGGAGCTCAACCGGACTTAGTCGATACGTGCTGCGTCGAGACGTTCGGTGGCCTGGTTGTGAGTGCTAGTTGCCTTGGTGATAGGAGTCTCTGCTGCGTCCTTCGGTAGCTGACGGTATGTGGTGCAGCTGGCGACGCAATATTGGAACACGTACACAGGCCTGGAGTCTGAAGGCCAGGTCCTTCCGAAAGATACATGGACCATACACGGTCTGTGGCCGGACTTTTGCAATGGTCGGTTACTGAATAGGCCCTCTCTATGAAGCAGTCACCTTAGCGCTAACTTCCTGTCGAGGCTCGTATACTCAATATTGCGACCTAAGGTACGGTGTATCATGGTTACACTTCTGGGAGCAGAGCGCTGACCGGCCAAATAGCCGTCAATACGATCCCGAACCATACCCGAATACGACGACGGGGACGCCTGACGGAACCCCCGTCGAACCCTACAACGGGCCCGGAATCGACAAGCTCATCGAGCCATTCGGGCGATGGGATCTGCTAGCATACATGAAAAAGTGCGCTCCCTCGCTTCCTTAATCCACCCAATCCCACCTCTTCTCCGGATCATACATCTGACCACCGTCGAACCGGTACAGATACTGGCCGGGGCTCAACCAACCGAGCCACGTGCTCTGGGCGCACGAGTACTCCAAGCACGCGACGTGCTTCAGCACTTTCGACACGGAGTGCTACGGCCCAGCATACCGTGCGCACGAGGACGCGGTGGACTACTTCACGACGGCGGTGTCGTACTACCGGCGGCTGCCGACGTGGGGTTGGTTGGCGGCGGGCGGGGTGCGGCCGTCGAACGACACGGCGACGCGGTACTCGCTGTCGGAGATCCAGGGGGCTCTGGTCGCCGGCTTCCTCGAATTTCCGTACGTGGGTTGCTCGGGCCCGCGGTACAACACCACCGAGGCGGGGCGCGGCAGCGCCGACGACGGCTACACTATCTTGGCCGAGGTCTGGTACTACTTCCACGTCTTCGGCCGCCCGCAGAGCGCCCAGGCGCTGCCCGTCTCCGCGAACGCCACCGGCGGGCGGCTGTCCAACTGCGCCAGGACGCCGGGCGCCATCTGGTACCCCGAGCGGACGGAGGGGTCCGCGGTCTGAGATGAATCCGGGCGGGTTTCCACGGTAGCTAGGTAGACATAATCAATGCACCCGAATCCGCCTCAATGATGATGATTGCAGCAAAATACTCTCGTATTGAAGAAATATATAACAATGAGGAACAAACAGAGGCCCCTTCGATAAGTCTCACCATCGGATATGGGTTAGGAGCTCATGCAAAGGTATTGTTTGTTGGCATAATATAGAAATGATTGGACCTAGATGCAGAAGACACCGCCGAATTGAAGTCGAAATTAAAAAAAGTCTTATTTTACATGCCACGTAACCCCACTTATTTATAGAGACGAGAATGCCGGTTGCTTAGATTTCAGCGACTCTAGTTACCAAAAGAATTAGCAGTTTAATGCGTACAGCTCTTTTTTTGCTGTTGCTACCGCAAACTCCGAAACGCCATTACAATGCTTGATGGTTTCATTCGTCATCTACAAGCTCCTCAACCTTCGGGGCAACATATGATCGTTGTTGGGAAGCCGTCTGTATCTCGGTTTCTGTGGCCGTCGTCACCGCGGTTGCAGGCGCGACGTGGCCCTGAGAGGCTGCGAAGTGAGCGGCGGCCTCAGCGTTAGTCGCAGCTTGCTTAGCCTTCTTCTTCTTCTTCTTTGGTTTCTCAGTCTAGCCAATTGTTAGAATGCTGGGTTGACATAAACCGGGGATTTCTTGTTACGCACCTCGTGCCAGGCCCAGACTGGTCGGAAGCTGTCCATGAAGGAAACGTCTTCCCAAAGGTTGGGGTAGAGCCACAAGCCAGGCGGAACGGCGAAGTATGTGACGCAGAACAGTATGACTCTGAAGATAGCCATGAGGAAGAAGAGACCGAGAAGACCGAGAAAGCCCCAACTTAGGTAGTAAACTCCTTGTCGTAGAACCAGAGGCCATAATGGGTATAGAACGATCAGGAAGACAACGCCCAGCGCGAGAGCACCGTACACCTTGCGCATGACCTGACTACCCTCGTATAACCAGATATAGTACATATCGTCCTTCGCCTCTTGTTGCGGCCTATAGATTTCCGAGTCAGTTATCGTCCAAGCCGAAAAGGTGAAAGACTCGTCCTCGAGGCAAACAAGAGACTGGGGGATGCTGGAGTTGGCTCACTCTATCTTCACATTCCAAAGGCCCTTGACTCGCTTCGTCTTCTTGGGCGGATGGTCGTGGCCCGCATGAGGGTCTATCTTGCTAACTCGCAGCGCAAGCATGGACATGGGCAGCAGTTTGAAGGTGTTCTCGAGACTGGCGCGGTCCTTGATCTCGGGAAGCGCGGGGTTCTTGGCACGCGCTTTGGCATAGGCAGGCGACTCGAGGGCTCGTAGTGCTCGCTTGACTATATGCCAGTATGTGAGCTCGAAGCCATGGGCAACAGACCAGAAATCTAACCTTTAAACATCTCCTTGCGCTCTCCATTAAAGATGCTAGTACGGGGCTTCAGATTCTGGCTCTTCAGAAAGTTCGCGAGCGCGATAGCGACCGGATTGGGCGGGCCCGGTTGAATCGGCTGAGGTTGCCCAGGCATAGGACCGGGAGGACGCTGCTGAGGACGGGGTCCTTGAGGGCCACCTTGGCCGCCTTGCCCGCCCTGTCCCTGCTGTTGCTGTTGTTGCATCCTTTGCATCTGCTCGAAGCGCTGTCTCTTAATGTGCTCGACGAATTCTTGGACGGACATGCCATGTTTCTGGGCTTCTGCTGCTAGTTGCTGCTGCATGGCAGCGATCTGCTCGGGCGACGGCATTTGCGCTCCGGGAGGAGGCACTGGCATTGGCATTGGGCCTCTGTTAGGGTTCTGCATGATGAAAACTTTAATGTGTGCGCATGCAGGTTGAAAGTAATGCCCTCGAAATGAAGTGGGTGTAAGAAAAGGTTGAAGTTGTTCAAGAGCTTTGGAAGAAGTATGACGGGTTGTCCTATTTACTAATTTTGGGGTTTCGAGAACAACCTGTCCTCGCCCATCCAAGCTGTGACCACATGTCATTAACTAAATTTTCCTATCATCTTAGAGCTACCGAGCGGGACAGCTGCTTGACAGGTGCCATCAGCCTTAACCAAGTTCTCCCGTTCCTTATCTAGAGTCCTTATCGATAACGCCCGATAGCGCCCTTATGGGGCATACCACGGGGGGAACCATAAAAGGAGGAGGTGATGGCTTCCATGACTACTTGCAATGGAGGCATAGGAGCAGCCTACACGACACGAGTCCCTGGAAAGCGTCAATATAATCTCGCTTAAAGTGATAACGTATCTACGTCTTCCCTCATGCTTTCCCTTACGCCACGCCGTGAATACTCCGGATCGACGAGTCGCAGCATCGGAGATACGTCACTTCTGAGACATGCCGAATCTGCCTTGGGCCTTTGCCTTTTTCGGATCAAGATTCGCCAAAAGCCTATGCTCACTGCCTCACTAACCCGACGTCGATGCAAGGTATATTTAGAAACGACGTGTGATATTGCGTATACTCGACTAAACAAACAAACGAACGAAGTCGAAGGCCAAGGCCGAGATAATGCTGACTCCCAAAAGCTTTTCGAATCCGTTGCGGCCAGGTTCACGTGCCTTGCATCAGCCTACTAACTTAGCATCTCTTAGACAATGCCCGCCCAGTCCTGACCGGCCTCAACACCTATGGCCTGGTTTTGAAGTCAATGTTTTGTTACAGAGTTTTCTGTTTCGGGTCGTACCGGCCCACCATGTTACTGGATTCAGTTTTGTGCTAGACTACGACTTAAAAAACATGCGTCGTTTCAGCTTAGACGAATATATTCGCGCGGCTGATCAGGTCCCTCTCCTCCATGGAAACCCACCCTTTTGGAGAAGACGAGAGACATACTTTTATCCGTTTCAAGGGGGGTTCATGACCGACGGGTCCGGCTGTCACAGGTTATGGCCAATCCTTTGCAGAACACGCGACACCCCCCTCTCGGGAACTCGTGGCGATGTGCTTGCAAAATATCACCCAAGGTGGGCTACTAAGTCCTTTCAGAGGAAACACAAACCAAGGAAATCTAAGACATCGACTCGCTAGAGTGCACCGTTCATCTTACAAGTGTGGATCCCTCGTCAATCTGGTGTGTAGCGCCAGCCACTCGAATCCTCTCTTACGCCCCAGGTCGTAAGCGCCGAGTGGCCTACGACGAATCGCCTCCGACCTATCAGAGCACGCGTGGCTGCATTCAGTCCATCAACACTTTGCGTTCCAATCTTCAGGGCTCGAAGTCAGCGCCCACCCAGCTGCGTAAAGCTAAGGTAACGTGTGAATGTAATTTCCAGTCGAGCCTTCCATAAAGGTATTGTAAAAGCCCTCATAACCATGCCTTCGACCACTCCCCTTCTCCCATCAACCGCTGGCTGCTTTCCCCTCTCCAGTGGGTTCGACATGAAGTCAGCACCAACATGAAGGCGTTCAGCGGCATACTTTCTGGAGCTTATGCATCATGGGCCTATGCTAAATCTTTTTGCTGCATGCCTTTGTCCAATAATAATGAGAAAACCCGGCATCATGGTGAGTTTTGCTTGACCTCCTCGTCGCCTCCAGCTTTATCTTATCGACAACTAGGTAATGAGAAGGCTTTCGTTGTGATCCAGGATGAGCCATCGCTCGTCCCACCGCCATCGATGAGACCTTCCAGGGCGCTGAGAGAGGGGGCGACACAGGAGCGGGCTCCTGGAAAGAGAAGACATGGGTCAGGATGGAGCAGTTTCTCAGTGAGAAGCCGACTTCTACCTAATACTTCATCATCATCGCGCCGGCCGCTGATATCCGGTCCTTATAATTTCCGTCATTTGCATTCTGAATCCTTCAGCTTTCCCGAAGAACAGCTACAGACAAGGCCACGACCGAGTTCGTTTCGGCCTCTAGAGCTCGACATACACGCTCACGATAATCAACTCTCATCTATCCTACCTCATTTTGACAACCCCAGCCCCCCTGTCACACCACCTCCACGAGCCTATTTACATTCCAGCCCTAGTGAGGACAGTTACACTATTTCACACCAACGAAGCCATTCTTCTATTTCGTTTCATATTCCGCGGCGCCCAGTCCCAGGTGGCTCCGTGTTCGACTCGCCACGCTCAGACGAGGACACGCCACAACGTCCTCAGCCAGCCAGGATGAGAGCGCATACGTCGCCTGAGACGCCATCTACCATTATGGAAGACCTCGTCGAAAGGATTGCGAATGCAATGCTGGAGAGGGACCGGCTGCAGGAGCGAATCGATGACGTTATCGAGAGGCAGAGCATTTATGCCAGTAGCAGGCCATCGACAGCCCAGGGACAGCCAGGTCAGTATATCGAGAATTGAAGCGTTTTAGACAGCATACTGACACGCCCTTAGAAATGGAGCCAATGCCAGACATACCGGCTCTACCTCCTGATGCGCCATCATTCAGTGAGCGTCTCAGCACTGATAGGCCACGCACCGCGCCATCCAAGACGCCCACGCGTGTTACATATCAGGCGAATTCTTCGCGGAAAGTAGAGAGCCGGGTGCCCCCACCGCCTCTACCTCTTCGGTTACGACCACCCTTGCGCAAGAAGAAATCCTTCTCACGAGTCTCGACTTGGCTCTTCCCAGGTGGAGAGCACCAGCGGGATATCAGTCTTGATTCCATCACCAACCTCCCAAAACCGGTCACCGGTGCTGAGGGCTTCTACCAAGTTGCCCAGCCAGGTCCGAGTCGGCGATCCAGCCTTGACACCGTGTCACCCGTGTCGGAGTGGGGTACGGAAGAACAGACCGTCCCAACGAGCTGGTCTCCAGGCAGCGACAAGACGATCAAGGCTATTATCGCCGAGACGCGGATAGCCCCTGTATTGGGACGCCACGAACCGATTTCCCGTCCCCCGCGACGTAGGGTCGGTGTTGCATTCTAGTGTTATTGTTTTTACCTCTTGTACATAGCATTATGATACCCTTCGGTGCCGGGTTACGGCTGTAGGTTCTCTGCTACTGGTGTGGCACTGTTGCCTGCATTTGGCTGGCTGGTACGGGACTCATAGACCGGGGAGTTTGAGCATCGGGATGCTGATGCGGTAATGCAGCTGGACATGATGGGCGTACGTATGATACCTATAGAATAGGCGGCAGGCTAGCGTTGACCTAAAAATGTTGTTGGGTTGCCTTGGGAGTCTGGGACGAAAGCATGGGGGTTGGGAGGAACAGGCGAGTATGGGCGGGATTTAACCAATGGTAGAGCTTATTGGAGGTCGTGAGGTATGACGACCTGGTGTTTATGCTGAATAGAGCTCCCTTGATGGCTGTGATACAGGGTATCTCACTTTATGATTGCATTTGCTTTGTCAAGGTGCTGGGTATATCGGTGCATTTAATTGCATAAGGTTCTCCGGTTAATTCTCATATAAATAGCATCTCAATCATTCGTGTTAAGTACAACAAGACGCTTGAGATCTTACGTACAAAGAGCAGAATCTTTGATATCGATTAATCATCTATGACACAGCCCTGACCGCCACCGTTGAATCCCGCATCTTCGGGAGGGTCCACGCCGATCGCTAAACGTAGCCGCAGAAACGCCCCCACTTGGCTTTCGGTTTCAACCTCACAACACAATCATCCAATAACATCCTTATCAAAAGGTGGTTCATTCACTAACGAGATGCATAATCTCATCCTACCTAAATACCCACAATGCGATGAATCCTAAAGCGATGCTTTTCTTCTCTTCATAATGGCCTTCGCTGACTTCATAGACCGGATGAAGGGGCTTCTGAAAGGCGGACCGCCCCACACGTACGAGGCGCTGCCCGAGAACGTCAGTCGCGATGAGGTGCAGAGACGAGCCCAGGCCTGGGCCGACCGCCACAAGAGGGCCGTGAAGGCCACCCTCGGCACCATGGTCATCGTGGCGATCGCGTACTTCGTCTTCGAGTTTAGGTAGGTAAGGGCGTGCAGTGCAGCCCAACGAGCATTCGGTCCCTTAAATCAACCGCAAGCTAATTCGGGAGCCAACAGGCACAAGATACTGGTGAAGCCGTCGTGCGACAGCGCGGAGTCCGGCTTCCAGTGCGAGGCGGAGATATCGCACTTCTGGGGCCAGTACTCGCCCTTCTACTCGGTGCCGTCGGAGATCTCCGCCGCTGTCCCCGACGGCTGCGAGGTCACCTTCGCGCAGGTGCTCTCCCGCCACGGGGCGCGGGACCCTACGTTGGGCAAGACCGTCATCTACGGCGCCCTCGTCGCGCGGATACACGAGAGCGTCCAGGAATACGGCGAGCCCTTCGACTTTATCAGGCATTACGAGTATAAGCTGGGCGCAGATCAACTGACCGCGTTCGGAGAGCAGCAGATGGTGAACTCGGGCATCAACTTCTATCACCGCTACGGACATCTCGCCAGGGATGCCACGCCGTTCATCCGCTCTGCCGGCCAGAAACGCGTCGTTGATTCGGCGGAGAAATGGGCATATGGATTTCACCAGTCCCGGGCAGAGGATAAGCACTCCAAGTCGCCGGACGATTATCCCTACGACATCATGGTGATCCCGGAAGGCGAGCAGTACAACAACACGCTGAGCGACGAGTTGTGCACCGCCTTCGAGAAAGGTCCGGACCTGGGGAAAGAGGCGCAGGCCGTCTGGCTGGACGTCTTCGCGCCGCCGATCACGGTGAGGCTGAACGTAAACCTACCGGGCGCGAACCTCTCCGACCAGGACACGGTCCACTTCATGGAGCTCTGCCCCTACAACACGGTTGCCAACGAGAAGGGCAAGCTCTCCCCCTTCTGCCACCTGTTCACGACGGACGAGTGGCGCAGCTACGACTACCACGAGTCACTGGGCAAGTGGTACGGCTTCGGCAACGGGAACCCGCTCGCGCCGACGAGGGGCGTGGGCTTCGTCAACGAGCTCATCGCCCGGCTGACGGGCGAGCCCGTCGACGACCGCACTAGCACCAACGCGACCCTCGACGGCGACCCGGAGACCTTCCCCCTGGGAAGGAGCCTATACGCCGACTTCAGCCACGACAACGACATGGCGGGCATCTACGCCGCCATGGGCCTGTACAACGCGACGGCGCCGCTGTCCAAGACGGAGAAGGCGGGGCCCCGCGACAGCGCCGGCTACTCGGCCAGCTGGTCCATCCCCTTCGCCGCCCGCATGTACGTCGAGAAGATGACCTGCGCGGCGGACGTCGGGGAGGATGGGGAGGAGTTCGTCCGGGTCCTGGTCAACGACCGCGTCATCCCACTGCAGAACTGCGGCGCCGACGAGCTCGGCCGCTGCAGGCTGAGCCGCTATGTCGAGAGCCTCAGCTTTGCGAGAGACGGTGGACATTGGGACTTGTGCTTTGAGTGATCCGGCATGCCTGCCTTGGAGACGGGGCTTGCAGATTAGGGTCATGAGTGGTAGACGGATGTGATGTGGCTGATCATTGGGGAATCATAATGTATGAATTTCAATTGGCCACGCTAAGATTTCCACAACGGCACAAAGATCGTGTCTAATTTTGGGCAACCTAGAATCCTCGGTTCTGTAGCCCCTATTCCAGACCATCGCGATAGACAGGTTTTGTGGGAGGCGACGGCGTCGCCGTCTTCTAGGGCCGCATGCAGACGGGTAAGGCAGAATTTGTCACTCTCGAATCATCTCATCTCCAGTGAAACATGGAATTGGGCTTGGAGCATCTGCAGTGCACACCAGGTATTGCAGATGCTGATAGGCCCTCAGGGTGAGACATCGCCAGTTGACAAGGCATGATATGCCAGAATGAGTGTCACAGCCTGCCAATAGAGAGGGGTGCACACAGGCCACCTCGATGACGCTACTTATGTACCGTGTATTAGGCCCGAATATCGACGTCCCCTGTCAGGTGTCTATCTTCTAACGTCAAGTCTAACGCCATTGCTATACGCAAGTTCTGATTTATATATAGCTTGGAGGTTAGTTTATGGAAAATACCTGATTGGCCTGCTAAACTTGCCCTACGGCGTAATACGTATAGCAGCAGGTACTTACTTCACACGAAAGTTCGCGCACTTTACAATAACCGTCTAATAACTCCTTGAATAATAACTTATTGCTTTAAATAAATAGGCACATAAGGGGAGTTCCAGGCCGTTTTCAATTAGTCATTTTATTCACGTAGCAATTTTCCGACTTTTCATATATTTTATTTGATACCAGAATCGCCTGCAAAATCTCAAGTTCATTTGGAACACCACGAATCTTGTATGTCAACCCCTGGGCAGGTTCAGAGTGGGGCCGGTGCATCTCCATAACTGCAGGTGCCGACAGGGAAGTTAGTCGAGAACCGCCAAGATCCAACAGTGAATTGAGATTCTGGCTGACGTAACGTACCCTTAACGTAGCCTACCTCCAACGTAACCTGTTCATCCACTGCCTACCCACGAAGCCTTCGCTGCAGTATCCACACCAAGCTACGGACAACGCCATAAGCCTAAAACGAGCAATTGTCGCCAACTAGGTAGCAACGAACAATATTCGACCGGCAGACTGCTCAGTTGTCGCCGTCTCCCCCTTCCTCCGCCCTCCCTCTCGTGCTTGGAAGAAAGGCGACCAATGGCCTATCTCCACTGGCGAGCTGACGGGGATCCTCCACCACCGGAGGACACCCGGAGAGTCAGCCCTGTCGGCACCTTCTTCATCGTCTTCTTCGTCCTGCTCCTCGCCGCTGCCGTCGGATGGGTCGTCTTCACGCAGCTGCGCGCGAGGCGCCTAGGCGTAAGTAGTTCTCCTTTCTAACATGAGCTCTCATTCTTTTTCCGTGCCTGTCTACCTGCCTAGCATAGCCATGCGTGCAACAATTATCCCTTCAAGCAAGGACCGGTTGTCCGGCTAACCCTGGCCTCCCTCTACTATATGTGTACATGTTGATCTCCTTACCAAACTGCCTTACTGACACGCGACGACACCCAACAGCTCCCTGCGCCGTCCCTGTCCTCCTACAACCCATTCTCGCGCTCGGACCCCTCACCCTACGGCCCGCCGACCCCGCGGTCGGGCGGCATCCGTGACTGGATAAGCGACAGGATGCGCGCGCTACGCGGCGGTTCGGGCGGCGGCGGTAGTAACTCGCGCTCGGCGCCCGGCGCGTACGAGCGCCGCGGCTTCGGGCCCCTCGACCCGGACGAGGCCTGGGACGCGCGAGTCGGCACCGAGGCCGACGGCTACGGTGGCGGGCCCGGCGGTGCCTACGGGTATTACGAGGAGCAGGAGCTCGACAACACTGCCTCTACTTCCAACACGGCCTACCACCCCTACGGCAGCGGTGGCCGCGGCGGCGACCATACGACCTATTCCGGCAGTCGCTACGATATGAACCTACCCGCCGGCGATGACGACGATAACCATGAGAGGGGCCGCACGCGCAGTCGGAGTCCCGCCGGTGCCCGTGCTGGTGGGGGCTTGGGGGCTCCCGGTGGTGGTGGGCGCAACCCGTTCGACGACGACGCCGACCCGAGTAACATCAGCATGAGGGGCGTGAGTCCACGACCCATTGACACTGCCGCGGCGCGGAGAGTTGGCGGGGCCGGCGTCGCGGGCGGTAGTCCGACGTCCGAACGGAGGTCCATCTTCAGAGAGAACGTGTAGGGGGAACGAGTATTTTTGTTAGTTAGGGGGGGGTCTGGTCTGCTGCTGTCAGATGATTGACACCAGCCTCCTGGAGGTTCGTATGGATGGTACGTTGATCAGCACCCGGGAGGTCGTATGGGTGGGATATGCGGATACGGTATTTCTCTTATCCCTTCGGATGATGAATGTACGATGATGGACAAGGGAGAAAGAACCCGCCTTGCGAGAAAATATGGAGTTCCGGAGTCGTTTGTGCAAGTAGGGATAGTACCTCGTTACGAAGAACTGAATGGTACATATAGGTCGGCACTGGAGTGGGCTTTAGCGTATGAACTCGAGCATGATATGCTGGATTGAAAATTCCATGAAAGAGAATGCTTTGAGTTTCTGTTCTTTTATTTTTGTGTTTTATATTTTAACCTATAGTACCTCCGGCAGTCGTTGGCCAGATATTCAAGTCGTTTCGTAAGTTCAAGTTCCGTATCATGCATATACGGGCCATGATATATCCGCAGGTCCATTACATCTATCCGCGATAACCTCAGGCGAAATAGATGGACATAAACTCAAAAGATCGATGAATAGGTTGGGCTTGGCCGTTGCGCAACGTATTGCGCATCCGATGGTCTGGTGGATCTCAGTGACGCTGTCTCCATCTCTGCTTGTCTGTGTCTGCGACGGCCAGGTCCGCAGGATGACTCTTCTGTCAGTTTCCAGTTTTGTCTCTATTACTATAAGGCTACTTCACCACCACGAGGCAATGTGCTTGTCCAATCAGGTCTACGGGCACCGAGACTACGCCTAAGAGTGCTACTCTCGTGATTTCTTGGGTTTCACCATTGTTAACAAGATACCACGCCCGTTATCAACGAATAATGGCTCCCAGTTGCATACAAGTCGGTAGATGTTTTCATCGCTGCTATATCCCTGAGCACCGACAAACGGTATAAATTTGGCACCAAATTCCGTGTCACCTGCTCCCCTACGCATCATGGCAGTTTCTTTACTTCGATCTTTACCTATGAGCTTACTGGTCATAGGTCGCATTTATAGCATAGCCCCCTTACGGCGAACCCTGTAATATCATTGAAAACGGATTAGCGATGGATTCACGTGATAAACCCCATGGTGGGTGGCATAATAAGTGGCAGAAATCTATCTCCGTAAGCAAATATGCCCGATAAATGTCCTGGAAGCAGCACTGAGACACTCTATGCTCAAGGCCAGTGTAGGCAAACGGCAAGTGGAGGCGGACATCAAGAAATTCCTGAGAGGGCTGCGGGTTCACGTACCCGGTGCCCCCAGACCACCGCGAGTTCGCCGCAGAGGTCGTCGACGAGACTAGGCTGGCGGTGCTACATCACCGACACCGATGTCTTCAGGCACTTCACCCACTGGGGCGTCCCCATGGCCTGCAACGCAGACCCGCACCAGGCGCGCGGGATCAAGGTCTACGTCTGCTTCTACATGGCCTTCCTCGTGCACATGGACAACATGCTCGATGACGATATTGAGGCCGTTAGGATGCTCAACCACAGGTCCATATGGGCAGAGGCAGAGCAGTGACCTACTCGGCCACCTGGCCCTGGCCGTGTTCCTGCTCTGGATGTCGTGAATCCCTTGGACCGTGGTAGCCAATATCATGACTACTGCCACGCTGTATCTTGTCACGGCCTTGTCTGGAGTACTAGCTTCGGAACGTGAGGGTAACGGTTCTGTACTTCGGCATTCAGACATCATACCCATTGGCTGACGTCCTCCAGCCCGAGCCATCCGCCTACAACTTCCCCCATTTCAAGCGTGTCATGTCTGGTGCCGCCGAGACATACACCCTTTTCGCCTTCCGCCCTCAGACGTACCTCTCAGGTATAAGCCCCAGGTTCTGCCAGACAACTTGGCATACATCAATAACGGAAAATACGCTTCCGAGAGTCCATAAGTAACTGAAGGCTAGCCCGCCTCGGTGACGTGCGATAGTTACTAGAATATCTAAGCTACGCAAATAGTGACATCTTACCTTCTAGAAAGAGCGGGCCGGCGAGGAGACTCTCGACTGGATCAGCCTGGCCTCGAACTGTCGCTCGATCAGCCCGGAACCCGTGCTGTGGGGAAGTCATAGACGAGACCATGGCGGCTTACCATCGTGTGCTTGTCAGGGGAGATGGTAGCAAGAGAGTGAAAGGCATGAGATTAGCTGTTAGGTAGCAATGGAGATGGCCATTAACGCCTGTCCTCCCTTACTATCGGAGTGGGGGGGGGGGGGGG
>QJOA01000789.1:0-11568 GCA_004155915.1 Monosporascus sp. CRB-9-2 | reverse complement strand
GGGCGGCCGCCCCGCTTATATATAGCTGTATGACACTTGCTATATAGCTCCAGGCTCTGAACGGCGAAGTGGCATGGTCCCACGGGTTCCGCGCCTCCTTCAAGAATCTAACTGAGGTTGCCGATAAGAATATACAGTATCCATGGGGTATTCTCTGGTAGTTCCATCCATCGGGTCCACTGCACGTCTATGTAAGTTGCCATACAATGTACATGGGATGGAAAATGATCTAGCTATTAGTTTATGCTTATCATTATCCTATGCTATAAAAAGTCGATATGGAAAAGGTGGCCAATGTATTTTCCATATAATTTCTATAGGAATCTAGATTCTAACATCTGACGGCGACATCTTGGGCCTGTGGAGGCAACTAACAGACAATACCCCTGAATACTGGTAAGAGCGCCGTCTGTTAGCTTAGGCTCAGGTATAGGCTCGTAAAATGAGGGAGTTAGGAGAGAATCGTTCTTAAACCATGCAAGATAGTGCTTGGGACGCAGACAATCGAAAGTTAGAGTGGCAGAGGCTTCGGATATGATTTCTTATCTCAGTGTATAGTCCGCCGCAATGTGGGAGACACTACGAGATACCTCATACAGGCAGTCGTTTGAGTAGTAATAAGAGTCGTTATTGCGGATGACTGTGGCTGTGGAGCCGTAGCTGAGATCCTACGGAGGGTCACAAGGCGTCAGACCAACATTTTCTTAGGCTAGGTCAAAACGTCTGCAGATCATCAAGAAATGGGCCAATAGCTAAGAGGGACGTCCGTTCCCACTTACTTTTTAGGGCAACGGGTTGGTTAGCTGTTTCTGAAAATTGTTGTTACTGACGCTTTCTGCCCACTCGTAGGATAAGATCAATCTACGGATACATTAAAGGAAGATATAAACCCAGTCGTCGTCAGTGGCGCACACTCTGCCGCTCTCCGGAGCATTAATCCCAAAGTCGCTGTTACTTTCTAAGAAACCCGAGTCCAAGCTAAGGTTCCAATTACTGTTATCGCACAGGCTCCCGAAGGGGCAAGACGTGGCCTGGTCCACTAACGGCTCAAGATTAGGTCGGACGAATGTTCTGCACCTAGGTGAGGTGGCAGAATCATCCCGGTAGCATTCGTCCACGTAGTTTGCAGGTGAGGATTAAGGCGTTCGACACTTCAGTAAGGGCGCGTGGCCTCCAATGTGTTGAACTCCATGGCTTCCATAAAGACTCTTTTAAATCACACGTGTCCTCTGATAGTAGCACTTCGCTACCAGAGTCGTTGCTAATGACGACTTTCGACGAAAAGCCGGATGCCAACGCACACCGTATCTTGAACAAAATTGACAAGAAAGAATCGGGCGATAACTGCAGGTACGGCGTCAATGATAACTTGCGCCAAGCCCATACCATCTGGATCACTATGAAGGGGAAAGCCATGGGACCTTGGCTGTTTCGAAGGATGGCTTGCCGCTGGTGATGCAGTCCATTTTGAAGTTACGAGGATGAATAGTAATGAGCGCGTAACAGGTGGTTGTCCATAGATGAGTCCCCACAACAGGCATGAACAACGCGATAAAAGCCGTGAGGAGATTAGCATTCCTCGGAGTCAATGTCAGAGTAAGCCCCCGGTTGGAAAGCGGGATTAGTCCCTGAAACCGCACGAAGCAGGGAGGCAACGGGATCCGATGATAGGTGAGAGATAACAGTATTGAAAAACGGAACGCTCGATACGAACATAACCTTTCCGTAGGACGAATTGGTCCAAATTCCTAGTTGGGCTGGATACTGCGCCTCCCTTTTTGAATATGATTCGAAAGAGACCATTGAGAAAATTGTGCATATGTGAGTTCCCGTTCCATTGCGCAGGGCCCTCCTACAAATATCTACAGCCGCGGACTCGCGTGAGGCCAGCGGCGCGGCGTTCATTTCCTGGCCTGCTATAGTTGATCGCTCGGCTGCGGTTACAGAATCTGTACGGCTTCTGCAGGCCACCGTGATATTTTTGGAAGGTTGTAGTAGGTACGTCGTCATTTCCGATTCTCGGCGTTCGGGCTTTTCGTATTGAGATACACTTGTTCCCCGTTACATGGCTCTAAGACGCAGCAGGCTTGCAGGCGCCACGTGTAGCGGTACGTCTCCAGTGCCGTATACTACCAGAAAAACAATTCGATGAGGGCATCGGAACTCGTCGGATAACATGAATTAGTAGGCAGGGGAATTGCCCTCAGGGGAATCGCCCTCTCGGGAATACCCCTCCCCATGATGTCCTCACGAACTTATAGCGTGGGTTTGGAAACTTGCATCTGTGAGGGGTCCTTTTATGGCGAACAGGGGCTGATATGGCCTGTTGCGTAAGATACGCACCGCAAGTCAGTTCAGAGTCAATACTTATGTAAGCCTTTCACAGCGTTCACATCGGGTAAAGAGCTAGGTGATGGCAACGGGGAAACAAACGTTCCTCAGCTTTCCGTTACTCTAAAGCTAATCGGCGGCATAACACGTTACCTATCATAACTCATTCCCAAATAAACCTCCCGCTAATCCCGAGCATGAATGATATAACCTAAAACCCAAGTCTGAAGACGCAACCTAAATTACGTCTACTTCCTTCCTTTCTGTCTTTTCTTAAAACTGCCGATACCATCCTGCACCATGCTTCCCGCGTCCGAGGCCGCCTGCCCACCGCGCTCCCGAACCTGGTGCTTCTCGGCCTCGTCGTGGATGTCCTCGACGACGTCCTTGCCGACGCTAGTACCGTGGATCCAATCCAATAGGCCCCAGGCGCCGTAGTTGCCCTTCCCACCACTGGCGTAGTGCGTCGCCGTCCGCCGGGCAATGCCCCCCATGACGATGCCCGGCACGATGCTGTAGCCCGACATGGAGAGCATCTCCTCGACCGTCGTGAGCACCGTGAAGACGAAGTACGTGAGAAGGTGCGGACGCACGAACAGCGCGGGCAGGTACGCGGGCACCAGCCGATGTAGCAATAACGTGAGCGGGTGGTCCGCGTACAGCATCAGCGCGTACGGCGCCGCCCCCCTCCGCCCGTGCGCGTACCGGGCGTGCATGTTCGCCAGCACGCCGCTGCCGTGCAGCACATGCCGATTGATGTAGTACGTCAGCACCTCGCGCGCCGTGTACAGCGCGAGCACGTGCTTGACGATTTGCCAGGGCAATGGGAGCGCGGTGCTGGCGCGGAACGGCGGGCGGTGGAGGAACCTTGCGGCAGCGGCAGAGAGGCCGGCCTGCACGGCGGTCAGGAGCAGGAGATTGACGACCGCGAGCAGCGCCTGCCGGAGAAGGGCGCCGGCGGTACGGCGACGAGCCGGCAGCGACGCGCGGCCGTAGTACTTGATGCTCTCGGCGAGGCTCGGGATCATCGTGTCGAAGACCAGGAGCAGCAGCGAGGGGGCCAGCCAGAAGACGATGCGCACGGCGAGCGTGCCCGCCAGCTCGATGCGCAGCGCCGTGTGCGACAGCACGAGCGTCGTCCACGTCATGTAGAAGAACAGAAGGTTCAGCGACGTCGACCACGACGTCAGCATCGGCGCCCCGAAGTAGGAGACGATGGGGAGCGAGAGGAGGACATCCATCCTGGCTGGCGGTGGTGGGCGACGGCGCGGGCTGGTCGATATGGTCGTCGCTTGCCGGTTATGCAGTACGTAGCGTGATAACTATACCGCGATCCGTGTTCGTGCGCTAGTCAGAACAGCCGTGTCTTGAGGGCCAAACGTGGATTGCTGTCCAGAAGAAGCGCGCATTTAGAGGTGAAGGGCGAAGAGGAAAGATTTAACAGCGACAAGACCAACGGCAACAGTCGGTGCTACTGATACCTCAGCTCAGGTTTTTGCGTTGTTCTCGCAGCCTCATACTAATGTGAAGCAAGCCTTATGACGTAGCATGCTTGATGCCCGAAGCCCCTCTGTGAACCGAGACTCTGTCCTATCAAGATCCCGGCAGGTTATAGAATGTGGGTATGGACACCTCTACACCTACTAGCCTGCGCCGGTGGTCTTCCGATGTTCTTCTTGCATCGCATTCCGAGTCGCTACTATACTATTTGATGTTCTATTATTCATAACTCGGGGTTTACCTTGCGGGGTTAATTCACCTGTGACATCTTGACCTGGCAGCAATTCTGTTCTAGAAGCCTCAGGTTCAGGCTCCATTGTATCGCGTCCCCCAACTTTGACATGGTTGGGCCGATTCCACCGAGTTATAGATACCTAGGTAGGTTAGGTTGACCCATAATGAATGGGGCCGCCAAAATTTACTCGGGAATTACCACGTGCGGGTATCGGAGTTAGGGGAGTACTCACTGTTGCAGGAAGGCCGCCTCGGGGGAAAGGGAACTGTTGATTTATTAATGGTATGGGCAACCCTATGTGCGCAAAGCGTCAATAGGGGGTGCGCCGGCGCTGTCTTTAATTCCATGCTTCGAGAAACCGCGGGGCGATGGAGGCATTTTCACAGCTGGCTTAAAACCATCTGATACAGGGTTTATCTATCTGGTTCATGCAGATGATTATTTTTGCGTAAATTGTCATGCGAGTGTGTCCGAAGTTTTTCAGGGGCTGAGGGGCATCGCTTTATAGCTGTGGGGCAAACCCCATCCCAGAAGACGGACCACCGCCATAGACCTCAGAAACAGTACAATATGCTATATAATTAATCCACATTTGTAACCCCGTAATTAATAGAAGTAATACTTCGTGGATAAGAAGAACTTTTTCTGTGAATAGTGCGATATATCCGTTTCCTAGATTAATGTTATTGACAACAGTGAAGTCGTCTATATGTATCAAATACTATATTAAAGACATATCTGTATTTCGTTCATTGTCTTGCCTAAGCCTCTTTAAGGTGCGAAGTGTTGTGGGTACTCACGTCGTACATATATAAATGGGGATCCCGCCAAATTATGGCTCCGTTTTTAAACAATCTTGTCGGTACATATCAGTACCGAATAATTCCGTCGGTATTGCAGTAGGTGAAACATTTCGAGGCGAACTGGTGCAACAATGACTACCTAAATTCTTTGTTTCAATGTTGATGTCTAACCGCCGAACTACCTGACAGACTTGGAAGGCAAAAAAAGAGCGGCTGCGATCTGAATCATCGCGCGATACCGTCTTACATACTACGTACAGGTAGGTACATGCCCTAGTCCATCAAAGTCCATACATATACCTACATACGTATGCAGGGCCCAGGACGTGGAGAGGTAGCAATGCCGTCAGTGATTGGTTAGACGATTATGGTTTTATCAGAACCGAGCACCCTTGACCCTGGCATATTCTAAATGAGAACCACCGCATCTGCTGCGACTGGACCCGTATGTACAGGCTGGGATTGCAGGTACATGCACAAAATTCGAAGCTTATTGGACTACTTCGTACCTGGAGTGCTGTATCTGCATCTCGCATGCTTGCGACCCAACCCCCACTACGGCATTCCTCTTAGTCTGCTTATCACTTACTGCTCACCCACTTTGCAGCAGCTCTGATATTCTGGAATTGCCATTTCATCCCAAAGTCTACCTTCTGTTGTCTAGAAGCGACAACAATCCATCTACAAGTGACGCTCCGGATGTCATATGGAACCCGAACAAGATCTGCGGCGCCAGCTTGATCTGCTTTAGCGGCATTTCCCAATTGAGCCAACCCGGAGTCCGAGCGCTCTAATTACATACTGGGGATTACTGGGGCGTGATAGGCGCGGCGCTGGACTGGCTGCAGGAGAGCGCGGGGGGGGGGCCCCCCCCCCCCCCCCCAGCTCCTGCAGCCGTAGCAACCATTCTCTGGCTTTCACATTTTCTGCGGGCTGCCAATATCACCTGCTCCTTTTCTTACTCCACATGCACCTCGTCGCATTTGCCCGGCTCCCTACTACCTACCTAGGTAATTGGAGAAGCGACAGAGGCCTAAGAGAGGCGGGAGAGACAACGACAGGGTAGGAGAGAGAGGTAGGCACAGCGACCGAAAGTGCAATATTCCGCTCGAGTCATCCCTGTGTGAACCTTTCTGTTCCGCTACGCTACGGTACCTTTCTGCTCGGGTTGCAGTAAATTAGTAAAGGACCCCGAATGTTCCTGCATTCTGCATTTGCATCTGCGCGACTCGCCGATTAGACACACGCAGCAGTAGTCAACGACCAATCGCCAGACCAAAATTGGCCAAACCAGCTTCCCGTTCCCCGAACCAGCAGAGACAACGTCCTTCGCCGGTCTTGTCCTTTCCTTGGCCCGTCTTGCGATTGCCCAGCCATGGATTGTCCATCGAGGGCTACGTCCCCTCCAGCCGCCCATGCAGTCCCCCCTATCCCCCATGAGATCCGTCAGGAATCTAGACGGAAAGCCATCGACCCTTCTCTGCACCTGCGACTCGATCGCGCTGATGACAGCGGCCAAGTGGGCATCCCCCCGGCTTCGCCTGAGATCATTTCGTCTTTGATTACTAGTCTAGACGTCATCTCGAAACGTGCCTCCAACCACTTCGAAAATCATGGTCTATCGGTTCCCAATTCGCTAGCCAGTTCACCAAAGACGGGAAGCTTTGGTATTGAGTACGGCAACTTCCCCCATTCCCCGCTTGACAGGCTGCAGGAGGAAGACGTCGATGCCGATGAGCTTGCCGCCAGTCCTCCTACTATTCCAACCTCAAAACCTCCATCCGGTTTGTCCCCGATAACAGCCCCCAAGGCCTCGAAATCTTCACTTCGTGAAGGTACGGCTAGCCTGAGATCCTTTCTGCGGTCTTCCTCGCGCCCTTCATCAAGGAGCTCGACTTCGTCGCACGATGATTCGCACAGCATTGGAAACCTGTCAATCGAACGTGGCTTAGCCCCTGCTCCGGAACTGTGTAGACGGGGCTCTAGCGATAGCTGGGGAAAGAAATCAAGAAGTCACAGGGGGTTGATGTACATGCCTTCCAAAGAGAGAATACGTGTTACAGAGGCAGAGAAGAAACGGGTCAGTGGAGGAGCAGCATCTACGCGGACGAATTCACTACTTGTCGAGGCGCCGATTGATGAGGAGGAGCTGCCGTACAAGGGCAAGATGCTGACCATGAGCCCATCAAGCGACCCAGGCAACATGCATGGCGGCATCCCCGCTCGAGACTCCTCGCTGCGCAAGACAGGCGCCAATGCGAGGAGACCCTCCCATCGCTCGTCGCATACGAGAAGAAATAGTGATGTCATCCTCGAGACAGATGAGGATGGTCGATCCCGTGAACCGTCTGCCCCAAAACGACGTCACCCAAACCGCACTAAATCTGAACCCGACTCTAGGAAAAGGGGGGAAGACATACTAGCTGCTGACATGGCGAATCTTCCTGCGCCGAATGCATCCAGCTGGACGCGTTGGCAGGAGGATCGGTCGACAAAGGGAGACGTTGCTGTGCAGCCGGGGGGTCTCGACGAAGACGGTGCTCCGTTTCCATCGGTCTACTCTACAAAGAGGCGAAGCACCGACCGTATCAAGTCCGGCCGCACCACACCCGATCCAGTCGACATGAATACGACTAAGCGAAGCAGTTCGCGACTCAAGCGTCTTTCGAAAGAGGGCAAGACCCCCGAACTCGCGGAAAAGAAGAAAGAAGCCGGTACCCCTGAACCCATGGTAGGCTACGAGCGGCCCGGAAGTGCCGATTCTGTCGACGATGCGGTTGAATCCTATCTGTGCTCCCCGAGACTGTCGCAGAAGATCCGCCACCCGACAACGGGTAGAGTTATATCATTCTCGGAAGTCGGCGATTCTGAAGGCTCGGCTGTGTTCTGCTGCGTGGGGATGGGATTAACGAGATACATCACGGCATTTTACGACGAATTGGCGCTGACCCTCAAATTACGGCTAATCACTCCAGACCGCCCTGGTGTAGGTGATAGTGAGCCTTACGCTGATGGGACTTCGACTCCTCTCAGCTGGCCTGGTGAGTATCCGTGTTCCACGGTCGATGTTTGGGACAGTTGCTTACCATTCTTAGACGACGTCTATGCTATCTGTCAGGTCCTCAAGATTACGAAGTTCTCAATCATGGCGCATTCAGCCGGCGCCATCTATGCCCTGGCGACTGCGCTACGTATGCCCCAACATATTCGCGGCCGTATCCATCTCCTAGCCCCATGGATACCTCCATCCCAGATGAATACGTTCGGCACGTCGCAAGCTTCGCCGCCTTCGAATGCTATCCCTACCTCACAGCGAATTCTCAGAGCGCTGCCCACGCCTTTTCTCAAGGCTGCTAATAGTTCCTTCATGTTAGCCACCAGCAGTTCAATATCGAGCTCACTACCCAAGGATAAATCCCGGCGGAGTAAACGGAAGTCGATAGCCAATCACGGGCGCGACAGCGCCGCAGTTCCCCGTCGAGATAACGCTGCCGGGTTGGACAAGGAGAATATGAAGCAAGATCCCCACGACAGATTCTCGATGTACCCTCCCGAGGGCATGGATCAGTTGCGGGGGAACGGCGTCGGCAACGACATCTGCAACGATGTATTAGACCCGGAACAGGCGGCAATCGTGGCCGCCGCGGCGAATGCCCTCGTCGACAAGGAGCGGCAGGTGACGTACGACACGCGGCTTACCCACGCTATCTGGGACCTGGCCACGACGGGCGCGAACCCGGCCGTGGACTTACTAGTGTGCCTGGAGCGGCGTCACACCATCGGATTCCGGTACGTCGACATTACTCGGCCCGTCGTTATCCACCACGGCACGCGCGACACGCGGGTCCCTGTCGATAACGTGCGGTGGCTCGGCAAGGCGATGCGGCGCTGCGAAGTGAGAGTACTCGAGGGCGAGGGCCACGGGCTGATGGCCAGCGCGAGTGTCATGGGCAACGTCCTGATGGAGATTTCGAAGGAGTGGGATGATTGGAACCGCGCGACGAAGAACGGCAAGGGTGGGGACTGGGAGAAGGAGTGGGGCAGGGAGCGGGGAAGGAGCATCTCGAGGATGGGGTTTAGGTGATGAGACGAAAACGGTGGAGGGAAGGACAACAGGACTCCTCCGAAGTCCAAACGATTCAAGCCGAATTTTGTACTCGAAGATACCTTTGCGGAGGATCGCGGCGTATCCGTGCGTCGCGCATGACGGACTATCCGGGCTTCGGCATCCGTGACCCCCGCCGTATATCAACGGACTTTCAGAACATCGCCATTGAACGAATCGAACAACGCATAACGAGAACAGCGCCCGAGACGCCGAGCAGACGCCTATACATAATACTTATTACCCACATGTCACGATAGACCAAAGACCCAGAACCCAACGTATGTATATTTCAGCAGACGGAGGCCTAGCTAGGGAAGATTAATGACCACTACAAGCCGGCGTCTGGTGTGGTGTGATACCCACGTATGAGGGATGGTAAGAGGGCATGCGGTGGTTTAATAGAACAGGATTCAAGTGGGGGGATTTGCCCTGCGCACCCGGACCGGGCCCGAGCGTCGTCATGGTTCTATTTACGATTGTTTATTGTCTTAAGTGATACTCCAAACACCACGCGCATCGCTAGTTCATCGCTGCGTATTCGTGTATTAGATACAGAGTATAGCTAGTGAGGCGTAATACATAGTGTATTTAATGTGTAAATCACTCCTTTGAACTTATCGTTTTCCGTGTTCTGTATTAGACCTCGGGAATTGTATCAGCTAATGGCAACGATATTCTGTGCTATCTTTCGACCAGCCCCAGCCGTATATGTAGGAGAAGGCGGGCAATTCGTTTGGTAGTTAATACGCAATCTAACGGTAACAATGGGCATGGATGGAATTCCGCACATCATACCATCCCCCTGTGCTCTCAGAGCCTCGTCTAATTACTCCCTCCTGACACGTTCAATGGACGTCGGCCGCCGTTTCATCATGATCTCCGCTGCTTGCTACGTAATTTTGGGCCCTGCAATCTGGATGTGAGATGTTCTATCTATCCACTTCTTCATCTATCGAGGAAGCAGCTCTCTGCTTAGTCTTTCAACCTAGGCCCAGATGCTTTTTTTATCGATCTTGCGAATACCAAGTGCGTCTTCTCCTCACGACCGGCGCGGCACTGGCGGGTGTCAAGTTGTGTTGGTAGTGTCTGTACATAGAGGCGTATGCCGGGAGATTCTCGAGTACCACCGCGCTTGCCTTTCGGGCGGACAGGTCGGATTCAGTGGGGCGCCCCTTTCCCATCCATCTACAGGGTATAGGACCCCTTCAAACCATCACCCGTGGCAGCTTTCGGTTTCCCCAAAAGACGCGAATAGTAATGTTTTAAAAGCAGACCCTTGGCTTGCTGCCCGATTGGGCCGACCACTATTCTCTGGTTGGCTCATGCCCTGAGAACTAAGGAAAGTGTGGGACATTCCCACGGCAGTAGCCGGACCCACTCATGGTTTCTCGGGAGTTGGAAGGCGCTAGAAATTAAGTTGAATGATTTTTGATACCTAGGAGGCGAGTGAGGATAGCTTATAAAGAATTTGCAGAGTGCCGTTTCTGGAATCCCAGACGGCATTAGCTGAGGCACCAAATATGATGTGGCCTTAGTTAGGTCCTATAGGCGTTAGTCGTTGGCGTGCTCAGAGTGCTGCTTGGAGCGGTCGACTTGGTTGGGATGTTTAATTAATCAATACGACGGATGATTAGGAAGGAAGAGGAAGACCGGCTTTCGTCGAGCCGGGGCGGAAAGGATAGCATATATAATAAGTAACTGAGAATAAATGTACACCGGGATTGTCGTTGCCATAGTTGCTGCTGCCCCTCTCTGTTGGTGTTTGAACATTGGGTGGTTGGGAGAGGGGGGTTGGGCGGAGTGCTTGGGGTTGGCCCATATAGTCCACTAGGTAGTTATTCGATCACAGAAGCTGATACCTATTAATCTTAACTTACCAAAGCATTAGGTGTTGAGCGAGAATGTTTCTTATAGTGGTGTTGATATACTAGAAAAGAAAATACATACTCAGGCACTCACGGCCACTTGTTCCTATCACGTCGACCTCACTTTCAAGGAGGCTGATCACAGATAGTTACCACCTGTAACCCTCGCAACCAGGCAGCTTAAAATTGCCCTTCCTTCAATTGCAAATCCGGTTCACAAGCACGCGACTCTCTTCACCTTGACTGCAAAACCATGCTGCCGATTTCACTTACCTAGCATCGCACTAGAATACCACTGGCATTCGTCAGCAAGTGCCTGCCTTATTCTTTACTGCGCACCCAGCAATCATTCATTTCATCCCATCGACGGCTTCACAGAGACAAGACCATTGCCTGGTCGCCTCAGGAAACAAAGCCACAGCACTTAGCACCCATATCACCTAGTTCACCTGCCATTTGGGGGAAGTTCGAAACTCACCCAGTACCACGGACAACATCGCCACCAAGTAGTCATTGCACGCCACAAGCAACATCGACACCTTCTCGTCCACGACCCGGGAGATACGTATCAATTCTTTCTAAGTCAACTGCCATCAACCAACATTCCTAGTCGCCATGGCATCCCCCAAGAAGCCCGACTTGACCGAACCCGAGCAGCGTGTTCTCTCGAATGCCTGGCTCTTCATGAAAAGCGCGCCCGATGTAAGTTCTTCTCACCCCCCCCCC
>QJOA01000788.1:0-27403 GCA_004155915.1 Monosporascus sp. CRB-9-2 | reverse complement strand
GTGCCCAGGTGCCCAGGTGCCCAGGTGCCCAGGTGCCCAGGTGCCCAGGTGCCCAGGTGCCCAGGTGCCCAGGTGCCCAGGTGCCCAGGTGCCCAGGGTGTGGTGCCCAAGGTACGTCCGTAATCTGATACCGACGTTTTACCAGTTCGCTTTTTAATAGTCTAGACTATATAAGGCTTTTGCCGTTTATGTACGTGTACTTGGGTGGGTAAGGGGTATTTCCTAAATAGGAATTTATTTTGCCGTAATATACATGTATTAGCGTAAGATATTGGCATATTACAGGACGCTTTAACCTATAAACGAAGTAGGGAAGCTTTCGCTGTAGCTAAGGCGGAATACGCTATAATGTACCGTTACGTCAGCCCGATAGCGCTATAAGTGGGCGAAGCGCGTTACTAGCATATATTTACCCATGTTAATGTAAACCTACAATCACTTAGCTACTAACCAAACCAAAGCCACGCCCTTTTTCGTGCCCCCTAACTAGATCCCCGGACGGCTAAATGTTTTCAAACCTATCGGGAGAGCTGCCACCAAGTAAGCCGAAAGGTGCCCGGAGCACACATTAACGCAGAAGTTAATAGGCAAACTCGGAAAGAGGACGGTGACATGAGTTGGAATATGGACTAAGGGTATGGCGCAAAATGCAGCCACATACCTATGAGGTATAGCCAAGTGGCTACAATCTTTCGCATTCTGTTACCCTTGTTGATAAAGCTGCATCAAAAACTACTATCGGGGGCCAGGGGTCTGCATGGCCGGCGTTACTAACGCGTAGTTCGTAAGTTTAATTTCGTAATAGCATTAATTATATATAATAACTATTCTTTAACCACGTAAAGACGTATTGCCTTATTTTATAAAAATATCGCCTCCTTAAAATAACCAAAAAAAGATTTATAAAATCTTTTATTACAGCTATTACTTTTTTTAAACTTATTATTAAATTTACCTCTAAATTTACTGCTTCGGCTAAACCTACGGTTATCGTTATGATACTTATTATTAATATAATTAATATAAATTTTTAACTTTTTACCTAACGTTTTATCGATATTTTTATTATGCCTTAACCTTAACTTAATAATTTAAAACCTTTTTTTAACCTTAAAACCTTACTTTCCGAACGATAAAGTTTTATATATTAAAACCTTTTTACCCTTTCCTTATAATTAACATAAAAATTCGGAATAAAACTTTAAAGTTTATAGCCATATTCGGGATTTTTAAAGGATAAAATAATAAAACCAATTTTTCGCGGTAAATTAATAAAATTAATTAATCATATCCTGGTATTACGCGAAAAAACCACTTAAACGCCGCTTATATTTTTAAAATATAACCTTAATTTTCCGGAGTTAATATGGTATATTTTTATTATTTTAATTTCTTTTACCGGGGATTTTATTAAGGACTTATTTATATTCTTACTTTTTATATTTTATCTTTACGAAAGTTATAAATTATCCGTAAAGGATTTGCTTTTTTTAATTTATTACTTAGTTAACTTATATCCGGATATATCCGGGTTTAAGGTTCCGGACGTTACCGGAATAAACTTTTAAACGATTAATTTTTTATTTCGACTTACGGCCGTTAAAGGCCGCATAATACTTTTAGTCGAAAACCTTAATAAAGATTTCATATTTTTAACTTAAACCTTTAAGTTTTTGCCGTTATGGTAATTAATATCATTTATTAACGTCCCGGGTAATATTATAAACAAAAGCCCTTTTATTGCCGCGAACGCGGCTAACGATTTTTTAGGTAACGGCATTTCGGGTTCCGATATTTCGGATAGCGATTCGGGTACCCTGTTTGGCAGAATGCATACCGGGCTTTAAAAGCGGGTTAAAATTAAGGATGGTATTAAAAAAAAAATGGCTAAAAATAGCCCTTAAGGCTTTCGTTATTTAAATAATACTTTTTTTATTTCCCCGAAGTTTTAAATTTACTTTTTTATTTTTTTAAACCTAATACTTTTCTTAATCGTATTTAATATAATATTTTTATTTATTATTTTAAAAAGTTATTAATATTTAAAATAAGGAATACAAAAGTAAGGTATAATTTAACTAAGTAAAATATATAATTGCGATAATTTTTAAAAAAAAATTTGGCGAAGCCAAATTTATTATTTGGAAATATTTAAAAAGGGAGAACTTAAGAATATTATAAAGGTGCTACCGGCGAGATGCGCCTATTACGATAATTTGATTTCCGACTTATAAAGTATTTATTTTATAAATAAAAATTATTAATTAATTAAGTATTATTTTAAGCGGTTTTTCGATAAGGATACGGTTAATATAACGTAATTTATTATTCGAATTAAATATTTTAAGAACGTTAATAAAAATAAAAAAGAAAATTTAAAGGTTATTTTATAGTTATTTTAAAATTAACCCAGGTACCTTTAATAAAGGATATTAACCTATAAACGGAGTAACGTATATTATCCGGTCGTTAAATATATTGGTAATTTCGGGTTAGGCTTGGTTTCGGTAATTTATCCCAGATTTTCCTTATTATTATTAGCGGTATCTGGAACTTAGTTACCGGTTTACTTCCGTATTTGCGCAAGTTTTACGCGGCGTTCTTATTCATATATAACGTATCGAGGTAAACCAGAGTTCCGTTTACTATTATTTTCGTTATTAAAATATCAGGGTCGTTTAGTATTTCGTATAAGGACGTTTTTATATCCGTTACCTTAAACGTAATAACGTTTAGGTTTATACGTATATTCGTTATAACGTATAAAAACGTATAGCAAAATACGTAAACCTTAACCCCGTTAATTTTGAACATAAACTTACTTCGATATAAGGATAGGTTTTATATATTAATTACGGCGTAATTAATCCTTTCCGCAATTATTATGGCGTTTTAATCGACGTATTTCGATATATTTTTCGTACTTCCGGTAACGTTTATTATTTCGCATAAAATCTTTTTTATATTTCCGTATATAATCCTTTTTAAAAGCTCGATTTTTACCGTTTAGCTGGATATTGCCTTATTAACGGCTTCGTATTTTTTCGCAATAATACGTACTTTCGTATTCCGTATTCGGTTATAATAATATAATACTCCGGTTTTATAATTTTCCCGGTATACATATACTAAATTTTTTTAAATGGTTACCGTTATTTCGGCCCTAATTTTGCATTTATATTGTAAAAGTTCCGGCGGCTTATTATAAAATTTGATAATATTCCGTTTAATATAAAACCTTATATTTTTTAAATCCGATATTTATCGAAACCTAATTTAACGTAAACGAAATCGGCTTTTTTTACCGTTTTAAATAACGTACATAATAAATATTTCGAATTAATACGTATTTATCTTAATCGTTTTGGTTATAAAACTTACCGGACGTACCTAATCGTAATCGTAATTATACCCGATTATAAACGAGGTTATATATTAAATTAAGCTTAATAAACCCAACTTAATTAAGAAAATAATTAAACCGAGGTATATAATAACGAATTTATTTAAGGTTATAAAATACGTTTAAAATTTTATTAAATTATAAGATTTAAACGTTATTTTAAATTTAATCGAGCAAATATTATTACCTAAAAGTTATTAAATATATAAATTTTATAAAAAATATTTAACGATAAACGATTTACCTCGTTTTATACGGATACGTATCCGGCAACAAGTTTATATAATCGGACGGTTTCGTTATAAATAAGCCCATCTTAAACGGGGATAAAAAAGTAAACGATATGGCCGATTTTTGCTTTAAAAGATTTTCGGATAATAAAATATTAAGAAAATTCCGTAACGGTTTTAGGTATACGAATATAACGAAACGCCTTTTTTTGCCACCGAGCGACAATATGGAGAAAGATGCCATTAAGTTTCTTAGGCACGTCCGTAATAAGGACGTATTCGTGGATATATTTAGGGATGGTTTTTGTTATAAGCTTAACGACGGGCTTGGTACGAAGGCGTTTTAAAGCCTAAAATTTGCAAAAGTTCGAAAGTTTTAAAACGTTTACGTAATTATTATCGATTAAAAGCAAGAGGTTCGTCGACGCGGTAATATCCGAAAGGATTTAATAAAATAACGTCGGGAAAAACGTTTGGAAAAAACGTAGGAAATTAACCGGAAGGATAAAGAAAATTGTTTTTAAGGTAGTAATAATTAGGAGATATAAAAAACGGCTATCTGGGTGGCCTTAATAACGATTAGTTACCGTAACGGCAATTCGGCGAAACTTATCTATGTTAATAAAGCTAAATTAACCATTACGGTTATTATTAATATTAAAGAAAGTTTAATAATAGTCGTTACGGGTTTTATAAAAGGTACGGAGATAATTAAGGTATTAAAGCGTTTATTCGTAACGAAAAGTATCGATTAAAAAATAAACCTTTAAATTTAGTTATTATTTATTAAATAAAATTCGAAAAAGTAATCGGCGTTCGATTATATAATCGACTTTAAAAATTTTATTTATTATTATAACGAAGTTAAATTATTAAAGTACGTTTTACTTGTTAACGTATATATATTATGTAAGGATTTAATTAATAAACTGTTAAAAGCAATAAAATATTTTTACCGTTTAATTTAAATTTTAATTAAATCTTTATAACGTTAGCAGATTTATTACGTTTTTTATAATTAAAATAACCGTTTTCGTTACGTTCGGTTTACCTATACGGTAATTCGTATGTTACGTATTATTAAATTATACGACGAAAATATATATTATATTCGACGGTTTACGAAATAAAGCATTTACCGAGTTATCGATAGCTTTATTTTTTTGAAATATTTACTTACGTTTCCGATAAAATATGCGGTAAGGATTAGATAAGTTTTCCGGGCTCGGGTAATAAATTTTATCCGATAGTTAAAAATATTACGGTTTTTACGTTAAAAAGGTATTCGATTTTTAAAAATATTAACAAACGGGAATATCTTATTTAAAATTAGGAATTAATAAATTAATTAAATACGTTATAAATAAGAATATAACGGGATTTAATGCGGTAAAATTACGTAATTAACGAAAACGTAAATTACCTTTTTTTTTATTGTTATTAACGCGGGTACGCGCTATAACTACGCGCAACTTTACGAAACCCTGGGACGGTATACGCGGTAATAATATAACGGTAACGTAATAAATATTTATTATATCGGACGAAAACCGTTCGATAGCGGCGGCGATACGTATAAGTAACATAATAATAACAAGGGTAACGGCCGCGGCAAATGCAGTACCGGCTTGGTAACAGCCGCGGGCGCGGGTGCGGTTACCGTAACGAAAACGCGGCGTTCCGGGTACGTAAGGCCACGTTACGGAACGAAAAAGCAGCAAGTATTTATATCGTCGCTGCTTTCGAATTCGGCAGCCGTTTTAAATACCATTATAATAATGCGGATTTTCGAAACGTTAAATAATTGCAAAATATTAACGTTAACGTAACGAAACCGGTACGGTATTTATTAAAATATAGCTATAAAATAAATATACGTAATCCGTATTACCGGGTTTATAATAAAATTAGTAAATAATACTAAGGTACGAACGTTACGTTATAGTACTTACCGGAAAGATAAGTATAAAGGCGATAATTACGGTAAAAGCGGATTAAAGGGAAAATACGGTTATTTTTTACGGTAACGGCGGCATGCCGGACCGATACCCGTAATAGTTGGTTATTAAATTATACGCGTTACGACAAAAACTGGATTATTTTTTATACGTTTAAATATGCGAATATATTAAGGAAAGGGTTATATAATAAACGAAAGTAAGGAAAAAAATATTTTAACCCGCGTATAACGTAACGCGTATAAAGGTTACCGTACGGAAAACAAAAAAACGGGAACGTGCCGGTGTAAAATGTAAGATAAAAGCGTGCCGAAAATACGGAATATAAACGGGAAAAGATTAAGTACGTCCGGATATTATTAAATTAAAGCATTTTGCCCATATTTTAATAAATAAGGAATGTTATCGCAATTTATAAAGGTATAACAAAATGGTTTCGATCGTATTAATAAGTATTAACGTAAATAAAACCGTAAAAAACGTTTTTAGGTCGGGTATAGCTATAAAACCTTGACCGTAAACTTAATTAAATAATTACGAATTAATTTAATTTTTCCGTAAATTTTTAAATATTATTAAATTTTTATATAATAAGATATCCGCTTTTGACTTAAATGTTATTTCGGGAATATAGGCGTAAAAGGTTCGTCCGCTAGGGATTTTCCTTATAGGACCGGCATTAAATATCCATTATTAATTAAATTTCCGTAATATAGGTTATTAAATTAAAAATTAATCCTTTCATAAATGCGGATAACGGGGTTGGTTTAATAAACGGGTTGGCCTATAATCGGAAAAATTGATTAGTAAGTAGATAAACGTACTTATTAAATATATTTATCGTTAAAAGTTAAAATATATATTTAATTATATTATATTAATCGATTATTCTTTTTTAAAATTTATTATTTTCAGTAATTATACTTAATTATTATAACCTTTGTATAACAAAATTTACCGAAAACGGATTAAGGTTTTACGAAATAAAAAAAATTATAAAAAATAATAATTTTATTATATAAGGGCGTTTTTAATTTAAAAAATTTTAAATTTATTTTTACGTATATCGTAGGTTTAATTCGATATATTCGAAAACTTTCGAACTTAAGTACCGCGTTATAATTATTGTTATTAAAATTCCGTATTTAACGCGAAAAGTAAATAATAATACTTTATTCCGGTTTTTTTTTAATTATTAATTAATCTTAACTTTATTATTACCGTGATAGCCGACGATAAATATCCTGTAGCCGGTTACGTAAATGCGCCGTTAAGTGGGCCGCCGTCGAAAATACCTATATCCGATTTTAGTTTTTTTTTAAAGATTTAAATATAAATTCGATACCGAGATCTTCGAATAAGTAATAGCGTTTATAAAGCTTTAGCTTTATTAGCTAAAAGTAATTATATAACGCAGAACGTTTCGGATAATTTCGAGTTTATACGGATTACGATTAAAGGACGGCCCGGACCCGAATATGTTACGGTTTGCGGCGGTGCCGGCGACCAGCAGCAATAATGCGTTATTACCGTTATTACCTTTCCGTAAACGGTAATAAAAGTACTTTCGTTAATTAAGCAAAAACTAAAGACGCGTTTTGATTAATAACGCCGTTACCGCTGCCGGCGACGGCAACGTACGGACGTACGGTTTTTTACGTAAAAAGTAAAAATTTGGGTACGTAATAGCCCGGAAGATAAAATATCTCGCCGTACGTAATGCGATTAATTTGCTAGCTTTTTCGTTACCGGCTAAATAGCCGATCTTTATAAACCCCAAAAGCGATAATATTTACGTACCAAATATTATTACCGTTATTATTAAACAGTAACGTAAGCTGTAACCGCCGCGGATTTATAGTTACCACCTAATTATTTTACGTTATTTTCGTTTCGGTTACGGTTTTTCCGAAAATATTACCCTTATTAATACCGCCTTTTAAAGGCCTTTATAATAGCGCGAAAAATATGTACTGTTTCCTATACGAAAGGGTACTTGTACGTAAATAGATTATAAACAGCTTTAAGTTTATAAAATTTAAGGTTAAGTTTGCTTATGTTATAAATAAAGGCATTTATAAATCCTATTACAGAAATTTTCCGATTATTAACCTTTTAAAAAATATATATTACGATAATTATAACCTGCCCCGGCAAGAAGCTACTTTATTCCGTAAGGTTATATAATAACGTAAATATGCCGTTATATTTAAAAAAAAAGTTCGATTAATAATAATTTTATAATATAATAATTTAAAAAGAATAAAATATAAAAAAAAGGTAAAAAAAGTAACTTAATTAAGTTCGTAATATAAATAATAAATAAATAATAATTAATACTTACCTGTTTCTAATTATTTATAAAACGAAGTTTTTATATACGTATATAAATTAAAATCCTTATTAGTTAATTATTAAAACCTAAAATTAAAGGCCGTATTTTGGTACCTAATAATCGTAATATTATATAAATATAACATAATTATTTAATATATTATTTTTGATAATATAACGTTTTTTATACGTTTACGGTAATAATAACTATTATAATCTTTCCGGAAATATATAAAAGGCGGTTAACCGACCGGCGGCGTAAACGTTAATATACCAGATAATATATTTACTTTATTCCTGCATTTTACGATCTCGTTAATATATAAAAAAAAACGGTTAAACGAAATTATAAGTACGTTCGCCGACCCCGTTTACCTGGTAAAATTTTTATATCAGCCACCTCAACGACGGGGCGATTCCGATTATAAGCTAAAATAACCGTCTTTATTTCCTAATATTATATATAATCCTTACGTACGAAAATACGTATTTAACATTTAAACGCCAAGGTTTTAAACGGTTAGATTTTTATTTTGTTCCAAAGCTTTAAGGTATAAAATAAACGTTATCCCCGTATTTTAAAAAAGCATAACTTTAAACGTAAAATTAAAGGCTTTATAAAGTTTCCGTTAAATGTTAACGATAAGGCATATTTAATTTAACGAAAATTATATATAATTCATTATAAATTATAACTTTTGTTATAAAATAAAGGTAATTATTTAATTATTTATATTATAAACATCCCGTAATAACTTTATTTCGGAATTTGCGATTAAAATTATTATTAAAAAATTAAGCTAAAACTAATTCAGGTAATATTTAACGCGTCGATATAATTATACGTAATAACGGAAATCTTAGCGTTTAAAATTCGATTTCGAATTATAATACTTCTATTTTATATCCTTAATTGCATAAGTTTGGATTATGGCGTTATATATAAAAATACGTAATTAATATCGAAATATTAACCATTTTAAAATCGGTTTTTAACAAAATATAAAAGCCGAAATAAAACGTATATTATACCCGATATAGTTAACGATTTTAGTGTTTAACGTAAACTTATTAAAAATTATATTTCGGATCTTTTTTTTACGAAAAAAGGCAAGATTTAAAATTATGTTATTAATAAAGGGCGATACGTTAGGCGTAAGTATAAAAAGCCGGTTCTGGATTTTATCCATAATTAATTAAAGCTGGCTCGGTAAAAGCCCGTACGTTTAGCCGTTATTAAATCTTATTTTTGAATTATTATTATCAAAATCTATAATATAACGTTTTTTATAAATTATTATATAAATATTTAAATTTAAGCTATTATTTCCTTAATAATTTTATAATTAATTCGTTTTGTTACTTAAACGAAAATAATTAAAATTTACATGGACGTATTACAGGCTAAATAGAAAAAAGTTGTTTGTTTAAAACTGGATTTTAAAAAATACGGCAGGAAAAAATTCGTTTTATTATTTTATCAAAATAAAAATAAGTAAATATTTAAAACCGATTTTTTTGTTCGTACGATACCGGAAAAAGTAAAAGTAATAAATTAATATTATTAAACCCGGAATTTTAATTAATAAAATAACTCGGATATTATTAAAGTTATATATATATAAATTAATTTTTTTAATAAATTATTTTTTATAAAATTTAAGGTTAAAAATTTATTTTTTAATTATATTATTTTTAAAGGTTTCGATTAGGTTTTTTAGTTATTACGCTGCAATTATTCCTAAATTAATTAATAAACCTTTTTTTATTTTTTAAGGGAAGTTAATATTAATATTTATTATAAATAGTTCTATATTATATGGTAAAAATTATATATAATGTTTTTTTTTTATTTTTTTTGTAAAATATTCCGGTCCGAAATTTACGGCCGTATTAGATTTTTGGTATATACGTTACTAGATTAGAAATAAATAGCTTTTCGTTATGGAGGAAATTTACCGGATATACGGAAATATAATCCGTATTACGTTTAACGAGTTTTCGTTTGCAAATACGTTTACTTATAAGCGTATTTATAGTTATTATATTAAGGATAATAAACCGTTTTTAAAATCCGATTGGTACAAAAACGGAAATCTTTTTAATATTGTAACCATCCGTAACCTATAAAACCATTTTCGATAACGGAAATCTTTTATACATATTTTTAGTTCTAAATTTTTAAAGGGCTAAAAAGGCATCGTATATAAATACGTAAACCTGTTTATTTCGCAGTTCGAAAAATATGGCGGTACGGAAACGTTAAGCGTTAATATAGCCGAGGTATATAACTGGCTAACCTTTAACATTATTAATGACCTTACCTTTAAAAAATCTTTCGATACCGTGGTTATAATAAAAACGAATTATTAAGTATCGACCATGGTTAACGGCATTTTTTTCGGGAATATATTTAGTTTAAAAAAGCGATTCTTTTAGCTTAATTTATTCCTACCTTTTATTCTATTTAAAAAAAAAAGGGGGTTATAAGGTTTATTGGTAGCTTATTTTTTAAAAGTTAAAAAAGCGTATCGAATAAGATAATAACGAACGAAATAATTTTCTTTTTTATATTTTAAAGAAAAAGAATTATACGTTAAGCGGCTTTATTAATTAAGTAAACGTTTTTATTTTTGCCGGGTTTAATACGATATTATTTTTATTAACTGTATTTATTTTTTATTTATTTAAAAACCTTCAAACTTTTTTTATGTATTAAAAAAAAGTTCGTAATATTTTTTTTTCCTAATTTTAAATTATTAATTATTCGACCAGCAAACTTTCTTATTTAAACGGCGTAATCGAAAAGGGCTTCCGTTTTATACCGTTTACTTTATTTGGTTTCCCGCGTATTCTGTTAGGCACGATTATTAACAAATATTTCGTTTTTAAAGGAACGATTATTAGCGTGGATCTTTAAATAATAATGCATAATTTACGGTATTAGTACGATCTTTACGCGTTTAGACCAGAACGCTGGATTGGCCGAGGTTTAAGTAATAATAAAGCCGCCTTTTAGCCGTTTTTCCTCGGACCTTGTTCCTATATTAGCATTAATTTCGTTTACCTAGAAACCAGGATTATTTTAATAAAAATGGTATAGGTTTTACGATAAGAATTAATCGATAAAAACGCGAATTGGAAACGTAACATAAGGCTTTTTATTTTATGGAAATATCCGGATATATTTGTTAAACTTTATCAGCGTAATACTTAAAAAAAAAATTTCGAGCATAAATAATTTAAGGATTAATATTTTGTAAAAAATAAGGTTATTGTACGCCTAAACGAAGCCATTTATAATTACACCATTCCATATATCTTTTACTTATAAAGGCCTCGGTTTCGTCTTGATTATTAGCTTATCGCTAATAAATAAGCGTTATTCCATACTTTATAATATAAGCGCGGGAGGTTTTACCGTAAATCCGTATAAAAACTGATAATATTCCGTTTATAAAAGGTATCGGGCGTACCAAGCTAAACGTTAACCTTTAAATAGGAAAACGTACGGAATTAAATGCTTTTCCTAACGTTTACGAAATACTAAACTATTTCCTTCTTTCGCGCCTACAAATTAACGGCGGCGGCGTTTATCCATAAATATAATTTTGCCCAAACTTTAACCGTATTAAAAAAATTATAAATTTATTCATAATTTATACTTTATTAATAAATGTTATTTAATTAAATCCGGTAAAAAATAGGTATATTAGATTATGTTATAAATTTAAATTCCTAATAATTTCGCTAGGTACTAAATTAAAAAAAAAAGATTTTTATATTATATTTTATATAAATTAAATTTCCCTTATATCCGTTTTTAATTTTCCGTAAACCAATATTTAAAATTTTTATTATTATACGGCTTATTTATTAATTTTTTTATCTTTTACCGGTTTATCGAATATAGCCTTTTATCGATTTTATTTTCGTAAGTAAATTAATCTTTTCCTTTTTGTTTTATATAAATAAATTGCCTATACCCGGATTATAATTATATCGATAAATATTCCGATTTTTCCGTAAAAAATTCTTTTATATCCGGCGGCGATTTATTTGATTTTACCGGCAGATTCTTTTGTTACCATAATCCTTTACGCTTATCCTATTTAAAAATACGTACTTTTTCGCTATTTTCTTTGTAAATAACCTTTTTTAATCGGATAAATATTTCGATATAATTTATTTCGATATAATCCTTTTTTATAAATTTTGGACGTTTTTATTTTGCCGTATAATCCGTATCCATAAATCTTTTACGGCTAGTAGTTATTTACAAAAAACCTGCTTCGAAATTTTGGAACTTCGGGTTATAAGTAATATTAAAAATTATAATTTTAAAGTTAAGTAAGCATTTTATTTTTTACCCAATTTTCTTTAGGTCGATTATTATGTTGCTAACTATTTTATAAGGTATATTTTTAACTTGGTTTTCGGAAAAGGTTGCAAAAAAGGAAATGGGATTCGCTGGAAGCTTACCTGCCAAATTATATATAACGAGATTAATAAAGGGTTGGGTTTTTTGAAGGGTATCGTAAAAATGTTTTAAATCGAAATTTATATCGTTCGATATAAATTACGTATCGGTAAAGTTAATTTTAACGGATTAATAAAAGCAAAAGTTATCGTTATCGTTAGGAATAATATTTTATAAGAAATTATTTTTAAATTCGGTATTAACAAAAAAAAAGCCGTTAAAATTAAATTTATTATCGGCCAGCAATTTGGTAATTGGCGGCTTAAAAGTATTTCCGGTTAACGTATTACCGTTTAATAAAAGATAAATATCGTGATCGAAGTTAGCTTTAAGTAACCCGAAAAGGTTGTTAAGTTTAAGCTCGTTATCGTTAATCGTTAACTAAGCATTTACTGGCTTGGAACCGATAAGTTAAAAAATTTTTATAAGCAATAAAAGGTTTTTATAAACAAATATATTAAGAAATAAATTTTTAGGATAAATATAAAAAAAAATTTATAAGAAAATAAAAAACGTAAGAAAAAAATAAACTTAATATCAAAAAAAAAATCCGACCTTTTTATATATATCTTTACGATTAATCTTAATAGGCGTATAATTAATCCCAAAACGCTTTTAAAGATATAAAAACATAATTACCGAACAGGTATAATAAATATTACGTATTATTAATGGTAATAATATAAGAAAATACGTATCCAAAAATGCTAAGTTACGGTTTATCGGACCTTTTTTTCCGTTTTTTTTTTACCCGAATAAAAGGAATACAAGGTTTAAAGTTTAAAAAGGTAAGATAGGTTTCGGTTTAATAAATTCGGCTTATAAAAGCCTAAATATATTAGTATTTCCAAAAATAACTGTTAAGATTATACGATTCGTAACCCGCCTATTTTTAGGTAGTTACGTATTATTGCAAAATCCCTAAATCCTAAGAAAGATATATAAGTTTGCTGGCCTTATATTATATTCCGGGTTAGGGGGCCAAAGCCGGAACAGAAAGTTTGCCCCCTTTTATAATTCGGTTACAATTAAAGGCCTTAAGGCAAAAGTATTTAAGGAATTTTTAACGTAATTTTAATTTTTATAATCGGGTTTGTAATAAAGGTAATAATTAAATCTGTAAAGGGGTATAGGGTAAAATACGGATTAATTATCGATATACCGTTAATATTACTAAGTAACTTAAAAAGGTAAATCTTTTAACGTATTATCGAAAATAATAAAGATACGCCTCGAAAAGGAAATCCGGATTTTAAATACGGGCCGTTATTTCTATTTGCTAGCAGTTTGCAAATACGAAACGTATCCGTATTTGACCGTAAACGTTTTATTTCCGTTATAAACGTCCTTAATAATAAGGAACGTAAATATATAAACTTATACCGTTTTTTATTTTTAAAGGTAAATTTTTTTTTATTTTTTTATTTTTTTATTAAATTTAATAATATTATTAAAAATACCGATTAATGTTTTTATATTACCGTTAAACCTTTTAAAAAACGAATAACCTTTTATTTAATTATTTTACCTTAATAAAATGTTTTTTAAATTTAGCAATTTTTAAATTTTAACATTATTAATTTATACCCGATATATATAAGATCTTAAAAAAACTATTAAGTTATCGAAAAATAACGAACGGAAGGTTATTTATTTCGGTTATTATACGTTGGGTAAACGCTGCTGTTAATATATATCCGATATAGGCGTTTAATTAATTTTGGCAATTTTCGGTATATTTTCGTTTATAAAACTAAGTAATGCCTTAATTTATTTTAAACTGGAAAAGGCGGTCCGGTATTTGTTTTGTAATCGTTATAACGATTAAAGCGGGGGAATTATAACAGATTGAAAGATTTAGCTTAAAAAGGCTTTATAAAAGCAAAAACCAGATTTACGCGTACGCCTAAGTGAATTTGGATTAATGCTGCTGGTCCGTCCTACGTACCAGAAGTCTCAAATTCTTATTTAGGTATCCCTTATCGTAAAGGAAAAATTATTACGTTTTCGATAAAATTCCGAATTTATTTTATTATGTTAAAGGATATCGGTCCGATAGTAGGTATATGCCACCGTAAGTGGCTAATAATTAAGAAACCTTTAACGCCCGGCAATTTCTTTTTACGATTATAACGGAAGAAAATAAATTTTTAAAATTATTATTACGGAATCTAAAATCGGCAGTTTTATATTACGGAAAGTAATAAATAACGAACGATTAGTTTTCTGTTTAAAACTTTAATTATAAACGAATTAAAACAAAATAACGATTATAAATAGTTTTAGCGGTTAGGCTAAAAGTATTAAGGTCTACCTAAATAACTAGAATATTTTCGATAACATTCCAGAAACGGAAGTAAATTAAAAATATTATATTAATACCTTTAAGCAATAAAATAAAATATTATTAATAACCGAATAATTAAGCCTAACCGATATTTATTAACCTATTAAATCTGGAAAAATAAAGAATACGAACGAAAAAAATATACGTACTTTTTTTTTTATATAAAATATTACTTTCCTTTTTTTTTAAAAAAAAAGCGTTAATAATGGTATAATAAAGATCGGTAAAAGGTAGGTATAATATATTAACGGCTAAAGAATTTATCCGTATTACTAAATTTGTTGAAATTAATTAAGGTTACCGTTAAGGCAACCTGGATAAATGTATATAACTTTTATATAAAGTTATAATAAACGTAAATTAAATTAAATTTTTTTTTAAAGCCATTTTCTTTTTTCCTTATTTTTTTTTTCTTTTTCCCCCGTTTCCTTTTCCCCCCTTTTTTATACAGTTTAAGGATAAAATTTTACCGCCGGCCCGTCGGCGATTTTCCATTAATTATCTAATAAAATAACGTAATACTTAAGGTATTTAATGCTATAAATAACAACTTTTAAGGCTTAATGCTTAAACATTTCCGGAACGTAACGCTTCCGTTACGGTTACTGCGCCTGCGCTTATTGCCCCGTTACCACCTCGTACGCATCGCCGCTGCTACCAAGCGGCTTTTTTCCGATATAGTAATGTTCGCTGTACTACCGTTGCAAGGCGGGTTCCGAGATGCGCTAAAAAAATATCGAGACGTACTTGCCCTAGGTAACGTTACGTATATCGCCACGTATTATAACGCATACGTATATATAAAAACGGCCTTAATTATAAATTGGGATTCGTATTCATAAATGCCGCCGTCGTCCTCGATAACATAAGGTAAAAAGTACGCGTTTATAAAATTGCTCGGATTTACTTAAATACCAATTCCTTATACGACGAAATACCTTATACGCTTTTAAGTATACTTAATAATAATCGCCTGCTAAAAAACGGGCTTACCCGTAATTAAATATTTGCCCGATATAGCTCCTTTTTCCGATTATGGGCGGATTTTTATACTTGGCCGATCCCGTTATCCGCGTTTATAAACGGGTTAATATTTAACTTAACGATTTGCATTACGGAAACCTAATTAATAACGGATATTTAATACTAATTTTATAAAGAAATTTTCCGTATATAAACCCCTATCGTTATCTTCGTTACGTCCATATTTAAATAATCATAAAAATATTAAACTAGTTCGTAATCGATTAAGTTTATCTTTATCGTCGAGATAACGGTAAAACTTTATTTTTTATAATTTCGTTTAACAGCCCGTTCCGCAAAATATTAATAATATTACGGTAAATTTACGTAACGAACTTATATTTATAAACCAAAAAATAAAAACTTTCCTGCGGTACCGTAAATACGTTAAAAGGATCCCGATTAATATACTTAATTCCAAATCCCCGTTTCCGATTAATATCAAAAACTTAAATTACGAAACGAAAATTATTTCGAACGTAACCCGTTCCGAATAACGGATTTATTTAACGTCCATATTTTTACCACGCCCGGTAACGTTATCGGGTAAAAATATCGATTCGGAAAAATACCAGCTAGGTAATTATTAATAAAACCTAAATTATCTTATAAATAAATAATCCTATTATTCCAGCGACGCCAATAACTACCTATTTAACATTTTTAAAATATATTTTTAATCCGTTTAAAAAATATTTTTAACCGTTTGCGATTATCGTTATCTAAATACTTTTAAAAATACGTCTAAAAAAATACGTTTACTTATTTTTTTATTTTACGTATAATTTCCATATTTTTTTATACGCCTCCGGAAACTTATAAACGGTTATAATCGTTTATTACGTTACGTAATATATTATAATCCGTAAATATATTTACGTCCGCCGGAATAAATCTTTAATCGTATAATATTTTCCTAAACGAAATTAAACGTTCGCCGCAAAATTTATATGCATACGTAATACACCTATAAACGTTTATATACTTAATTTCCGGTTAATATAAAAATTTTTCAACATACTTTTTTAAAAATAAAAATTAATAACATTTATAAATATATAAAAACGTAGACGTAAAATTTTGCTATACAAATTATTACGCGGAATAAAGCAAATATCGAAACCGTTTAAAATATATAATAAACTGGCGTTATATATAGGAATCGTAAAAACGTTTATATCCTTTAAAAAAATAACCCAGATAACGATTATCCAGAATATAAAAAAAAATATTACTAAAAACCTCGTAATTTGCAAAAAAAAAAAAAAAGCTGGATGTTTATATATATATAAATAAGTTAATTTTATACCAGAAATTTATTTCCCCCCGTTATCGCGGCCTTAATAAAATTTTATACCCAATTATATTAAATAATTTCGCGTTATTTTAGGAGTATATTAAGTAATACCTTTTAACTTAATTTACCTATTTATTTAACCGAATAAATTTTTTACCTAATGTTAAACTATAAATAACCAGATTAATAAAAACGGTATTATATTAATCGCCATTAATTAAAAAAGTAAAATATATCTCGTATAATATTTTACGAAGCTTTCTTTTAGTAAGTTCGCCTACGTAATTAAGATCGTAAATAAACCAGGCTGATGTAGGATTCGTCGAGTTATATTTAGGAAGAAAGTGCATTTCGTTAGGGTTTGCAATGGGTACCTAATGGGTACCCACGGACTACCCACGACCGTGGGTGGGTACTTATGGGTGGTCTTGGCGTTTTTTCAAAAATACCCGCGACTACCCACCTACGAACTAACCACTTACGGGTACCCGTGGGTATTTTTAAATACGTACTAATCTCCGTACTAATCCGTATTACCGTTAAAATATTCGCTCGTACGAAGCTACCCATTAAAAAGAAAAGGCTAGTTAATAAAATTTTGATGTTCCATTTAAATCGAAGACGTTATCGATATGATGGGTACATTCGGCATTTTGGGTACCCACGGGTAGTTAGTCCGTGGGTAGTTTCATTCTACCCACGCACCCCTGCTAACCACCTACGCAAATTTTTACCCACCCACGGGTACCCGTAGGTGGGAATTTTAGCGTGGGTGGGTGGGTAGTGCAAAGCCTATATTTCGTCATATAGAAGATCACCTTTCTTGAACTTGAGGGGTCGTTTGAGAACATAAAAGCCGAAAACTCGGCCGAAATTTCTGACCTTCTCCTTTAAAACTCCTTCGATATCAATAACCTTGGCCTTGATGATAACACGGCGTAATTTATCCATCGCTAAAAAGTCGAACATTTTAATATCTTGTAACGAACGATATCTTACAGCGAACCGCGCTCGCCGACCGCTGCTTTTCTAAGCACAAGCTGCCCTATATACCATAACCCCGCTTTATATCCTCTACCCCGCTTTCGCCGTTTTATAAAGTTAGCAAAATAACTGTTCAATTTAATAAATTAACGATAAGTTTAAACTTAACGATAAGATAAAATCAGCTCGACGATATAATCAATTCGATAATAAGATCAGTTCGACGATAAAATCAGCTTAACGATAAAGGTATGGTAAATACCACCTACAGGGATTCGTCGGACCACCTACAATTTATGCCGATCGGAGTACCTACAAAACGCCGATATGGCTATAAATCACGTAATGTAAAAGTATAATATAAAAATTAAAGTTGTAATATTTTAAATTAAATAAAAGTTTAAAAACCTGTTTTCTTTTTTTTAATAAAACTTTATTCGTTTATTAACGGATATTATCGAACTTATAACGACTAAACGGGACGGATATAAATATATTATAAGGTTTACGGCCGTTAAGGTTTTAATAATAAAAATAGTTATAAATATTATAAAACTTAAATTTAATAAGTTTTGTAATTTTAACGTTACGTTATCGTTTAAGGTACGTAATTATATCTTTAATTATAAAAGTTTACGGTTTAATTTTAAACGTCGTTATTTTTTAATAAAAATATCCGTTATATATTAACTTTGTTTTTTAAAGCGGTCGTTTTTTTTATTTAATATTTAAATTTTCTTATTTAATTTATTAAGTTAATAATAAAATCCCGATATAAAGGTATTAAGCTTTAAGATTAAATAAATTTAATAATTAAAATAAAGTTTGAAATTTTTTAGTTATCGTAATAAATATTAATTATATTAAATATTTTTTACGATTTAATTAAAGCGAAAAAGGTTTTAATTTATTAAAATTAAAAGGAAATTAAAATAAAAGAAATAATACGTATATAATTAGAACAAATTTAAAATCTACCTATTTTAAAAGAAAGGGGAATAAATAATTACCTATAAAATCGTTATCTCGTAACAACCTTTCGGAAAGGGCATTACGTAATCCCCTTTTAATGCTACGTCCCAGTGGCGACCCCTCGGAAAGGGCATTACGTAATCAATTCCAAGCTCTACTTCTTAACAGTTAACAGTTACGTGACCTTAAAACTTAACTGGCTCCACCTTTCTGCAGTTTTTAACTGTTTCTGGAGTGCTAAGACCTGTCGGACTATAACAATCTGATAGTGGACCGCTTATATCGCTGTGGATTTTTCGTTAATGTTATATTTTCTATTGTTATTAAACACCTTATATATACTTCGATTTATTTTAGCTTGAAGATATATTTCACACTTTTAGCTTTTAAAGTATATAAGATCCTTTTTAAAAACCTCTATACTATTTCTAACTCGGAATTCAACTAAAGATTTGAAAGATATATGGTTTAATCTGTTATACTAGGTTACTAGCTAGTTATTTTTTATAGCTTTATTATTTAAAGCTAATATAGGACTTTGATTTTCTGTATTATTATAGTTAGCTTAAAAGATTATATAATAGAGCACTTTTTTATAATATTCTTTAGTTATTAGCTAAAGCGTAACTTTATCGAAAAGCTTTATACTTATATCTTTATTTATTAAAATATATACGCTTTTTAAGCGACTTATCGAAAGTAGATATATACTTAATTCAGGGATATAATGTACCTCTTTTATAATAAGCTTTTATTTAAATGCTTATACCTAAGTTTTAAATCCGCTAACTTTTTTAACAGAAAAGGTATTAACGTTACTTTATTTAACGGTTTTATTTATTAGTTTTAAATTAAAAAGAAAATCTTTATTAGCTACTGTATAAAGTGTAGCATTATTATCAGCTATAAGATGAATTATATTATAGCTGTTTTCTTTTATACTTTTTAACTTTAAATAAACTAGTTGTTTATTTATTATATATTTAAACTTATATAAAGATTAACTATCGTTAAACTCGTTATTATTTATTTATATATTCGTATCTAGTCATTTTTAAAAGCTGGGCGAGAAGTATAAAGGTTGTTTAAAGTACCTATAATTATAAGGAATTCGAAGAACGAATTCGAATAAAATAAGTATTGGAAAGTTATATAAACTTTTCCGAGTGAGCATGTAGAAGTAGTCTAATAAGGCCGTAAATTCGACACTAGGTAGAAGGGAATTTGGCGATCTTCAGGGTGAAGAGACGGTGTAAATCGGTGGAGGTTTAGCTGAGATATAAAGAGGTGAAGTTGTTTGTTATTGATAGTAGAAGCTATCAGCAGGATCTCATAACCTGTAGGAAATCTGCGACAGAAGGTGAGGCTACCCTGAAGGAAGCAATAAGGGTACCTTGAAAGGTTTAGTATAGTAAAATGTACAGGGTAAACTTAACCAAAAAAGGATGAATTCTTAAGGTGTGTTATAGATATAATATTCGCTATATTTTAGCTATAAACTTTCTGCAACAACGTAAAAGATATGGGAGCTATATATATACGTCGAAAATTATATACAAACATATAATATATTTATTAATTTATAACTTTTATTATTAATCAAGGAATTAATAATAGAAACGTATAAAAAGGACGCGTACGCAAAGTCCTAGATTCAGCCCCCGAATAGGGGCTAGGACCCACCTTTGTCCGTCGAATAACTCCGGATTCCTAGATGAACGCTTGTATAGCTTGGATTCAGATCTGGGACTTCCGTCACTTGGAAAATGTCTTCTTTGAATTCCAAATGCCAGCAATACTAAGCTATTCCATGATTATAATAGAATACACAGGATCAAACGACAACGATTTCCTGCTCACACAAGCCCTCTAGCCACATTAAATCGGCCACGCTATTCCTATTTTGGAACCTCCCGACCCTTTTATACGTGGGCTGGTCAGCGTCCGCTGTAGCCAAAACGAGGCCCATCACGAAAGACCCACGAGCATCCCACAGGGCCGGGACGACATGGATTGGCCCTTGCCTTTCCTCGTCGGCGTCGAAGCTCACATATCCTATTTCCTTTGACTCGTGATTCGGGTACGCTGATAGTACACTACCTGACTCTCCCAAAAACACTTCTTTCATCAATCCCTTCAACTTCAAAATACCGCCTGTCACTTCGCCGAATGGGGCCTCCTCACTCGCCACGTTCACTTGGCAATCTATAATGTTCACTTGACAGATACGAACGAGAGCGGTGTCCAATGCTGGTGGCAGCACTAGCTCATCTACCCTATATTCGGCATTGATAAGTCCATCAATCGACGCCCAAGACCATGATGGCGCCCGGTAGCCTTTAGGTCGTGGTTGAGGCCGGCCAATGGCACTGCTGGATTCCCACAGAAGATCGAACAATAGCGTCCTCCGCCACAAGCCAGCAAGGTACTGGTCGTTATACACCAGATGAAACTGTTCCGCAACACCGGCAAGAGCCACAAGTCTATCCGATGGGACAGAAATGTTGCGAAAGGTGTACATGAATACCACTGCAAGCCAGGCCTGTCGATACGCGACTCGGTCCGACTCGGATGGTTTTGTAGTATTCGGCTCTGTTGGTCTATATGCGGCACTCGGTAACCGCCTGCCGGTGCTTGGTTCGCATAGCGCGTGACCAATGTTGACTGTCTCGGTCTGACAGTAGTATTTGAGCGTGTCGGACGCGTAGATCAAGCTTCTCGGCGGGAGAAGCTTCTCCTGTAAGCACCAGCCGCGGTAGGTTATTGGCTCTAATTCATCCCAGTACGAATGCGAGGCGTCCCGGGCGTTGGTATCAAACTGCTCCGCGATCCATATTGAGCCCAACATTCCATCTGGACAGCGGTAGGGGATCTTCGCGTTAGGAACTTTCTGGGGCCTGAACCGATGCAGAAATCCTTCGTGACTGCTCTTCGCACAAGCAGCATTAATAGTCAGATATGCATTCCGGTAGATATAGCGCATCTGGCCCAGTTGACGGTTCTTGTCTTGGACTGAGTCTTGCAGGATACACAGGGCATCTATCCACAGGTAGCGTTGGCCGATGTTGTGAGTGACGAGTATGGCGTCCTGGATGGTTTGAGGGAATTCTGATATTTGTAGCCCTTCTGTCACGTACTTGTCAATGTTTTTGGTAGTTGTCATTGGTTGTTGTCCTCCCCATACATAGCTGAGTGTGACATACAAACCATGCTGGTTGCCTCCAGTAAGCACGATTTTAGGATTTCTCACGTTGGAGCAGTCGATCACCCGGTCAGGGAGGAAAGCAGCTGTTTGTGGCGGTGGGCACTGTGCGTGGTGAGTACGGATGCAATTATCCAGGCATTCTAGCGCCAACTGGTAGCTTTCAGGTGACGAAATATCTGTAATGCGCTCCCGAGCTTTGACAAATTTGGCAGCATTATCATCTAATTATTGATGCCATTGTTAGCACAGTATTTCCTATATAGCACTGGCTGAGACACATGCCTGGACTTGTATACATGTAGTAGTGTTGGTTTGAACCTAACATTCCATTTTCCTTGACAAGAACTGTCAGCATCTTCTCTCCAGCTGGGGTGCAATCGGAGTCTTCGTCGCAGGCAGCAGACACTTCCGCTTCCCCGGCCCTTTTTGGATGAGCAAACAAGCGACACCAGTTACAATTGTCGGCTGCTGTCTGAATAGCGGACCATGTTGTCTTGTAGGAAAAGCCTTTCGATTTCACGGGCATATTCACCCTGGGGGAACCCGTACCGACTGGAACTCCGCTGGCCAGGACGGTCTGCCAGCCATGAACAGAAAAGATGCCGTCCCAGCAAGCCTCACAGACGAGTGCTCTGATTGTGGGGTCGTCACTATTCATGATGTTAAGATTACAAGGCAAAAGTAAAGTGTACTGGATTGGTAATACTGTCAACCTGCTCCGATATGTTATCCCAGCATTGCACAAAGTTATCACCACACATATAACCGATCGTATTCCTGGTCTGTCTACTTAGGTAGCCCCACCAAAAGCTCGGAAATGTCGGCTAAGGGAAAGCCATGGTCGTAATGGTTGACCAGTTATATAGCTTATTTCGTCCTAACCAGTTGTAATTTTCGTAATGTTAGCAGCTTTCAATATTGAGAAACGAAAAAGGAATAGGCTGTTCCTGATAGCAACCAATGATTGTCTCAGCTGCATGTTGACTTGTGACACTCCTTTCCTTGAAGGCCAGGGACCAGCTGAACTGAGGAGCCTGATTTGTCAGAAAAGCCCTTAGGTTGCATATGAATTCATCAGCTGCGTAAATTGGCCGATTAGCTGACGTACACTCGCAAAAATTTGCCTCGAAAGTGCAGAAACGAAGCCGTAGTAACCAATAATCGAGGTGATTAGGCGCGAAAGTTTCGTTGGAGCTCGGAAACGTCAGGATCGGTGGCGGCCATCGTACTTTACGAGGTTGCATAAGGCCAGATAGTGGGAATGAGCGGTTTTTCACTAGATCATGCACTACCATCATTATTTTCGAGCCTAAATATCCCAGCTAACACTTTCGTCCTGAATCAAGAACTAAAACATTACCTCATCGAGATCAGTTATCTCAGCTAGCTCAGGTCTCCCTGACTCGTTTTCCAAATGTACTGCTATATCACGCTAAAAATTAACCAATCAAATGCCGTATTCCCGTAACGAGCTAGCGACGCCTGAGATGTAGTTATGCGAGACAGAGATTCGTTCTATACGCTTCCACCAAAATTATCAACTTTTCTTCGGTTTTTAAAAAAGATTTAAAGATTTATATAAAACGAAAGCATTTTATAGTTAATTTATACCCGATAAGTTTGATACTATATATATACGTTAAATATAAACTAATATATATATAAAGTTTTTTTAAAAAGGTTTTAAATAACGTTTTATATTACCGAGTCGGTCAAACCACCGAGTCGGCTAGTTTTCTTCGCTAGACCTATTTATAACTTCTTTACAAGTACGCGCATTATGTTCGAGCTTGCTGCAAACGTTATATTTCCGTTTTTTCGTTTTTACCTTTTTGTAATAATTACCTTTAGCCGTTGCTGGCTGTAATTTTTTTACCACCTTTTTCTTTTTCGGTTAAAAAAACTTGTTCTTTTCGTATAATAAGTATTCTTTTTTTTAAAAAAAACGTTTATTTTTAGTTTATTAACGTTTACTTAATATATAGTTTATTTTATTTAATTAAGCGGTTTTTTTTTTCGAAAAACGCAATTTCGTATAAAAATAATAAGTTATTTTTATTTAAAAAATTAATCATTTTTATTATTTCTGTAAGCAACGTTTTTATTTTGTTTTTTTTTAAAATAAAAAAGGTTTAAAAGTTTTCGCGGATAGGGATAAAATAGAACCGGCGGAAGTAAGCGGCAAAAAGGTCGGCATAGGTATAATTAAAAGAATTTCTAAATCGGAAAAAACATTAAAAATCGAATAAAACAAGTCCTGTTTTTACGAATTTAGATTTAATGTTCTCGGACGTTATAGCGGCTTTAAATACGTCGTAGAAAGCGGCAAGAAGATCTTCTTTCGCGATATAAATATGATATCGTTACATTAAATTTTCGATTTAAAGTAATAAGTACGTTTTAAAACGGAAAGGCAGAATACGTTAAAAGATTAAAGTCGATAAGAAAAATAAAAAAGTATATAATGCGTAATAATATCGTTATTCGCGTAACACTTTTCGAATTTTATCGAATAATAATAATAATAATAATAACGTGTTATACTACCTTTTTAAATAAACTACTTCGTCGAACACTTTTTTAACTATTATAACTATTTAACTTTAATCGCTTATTTTTTAATACTAACGTTATAAAACGTCTTATAAAAAAACGAAAATAAACTTAGCTATTTAAGCTGAAAAAAGAAACTCGAAACTTAATTTTAAACGGATTAGTTTTATATACGATATCTCTTCGTCCTCGTTAAAGAACTGAATTAACTATAAACCTTTCCGAGGCGATATTATCCTTAATTTGCGAAAGCTAACGTCTACCTAAAAAAAAATCGATTATCGACCGTATCTTCGATTTAGATATACGAGCGTTTTCTGTCCCGCTTTAATATGTTAAAGATATAGCGAATTTTTTATTCACTTAGCGCGTTATAAAAGGCGTCTAAATTAACTAGGTGTCGAAATTTATTAAACGGCAAAAAAAACTTTAAACGCGTTTAAATGTAAAGATTAATTATTAAAAAGTATTATGCGAAAATTTAAAGCTATTCCGTAAGTAATTCGAATTCGTTCGGGTTATAATTGTAAAATACGGCATTATTAAAAAGGATATTTATAATTTCGACGAAACGAGCTTTTAATAGAACTTTTTATAATATTAAGCATAGTAATTATATATCGAAAAACGTAAAAACTTTAAGTAAGCGTAATAAAGTAATCGAAAATAGATTATAGTTATATAAGTTATTAATTCGTAAGGTTGATATTATGTCCTAGCTAGCCCTGGAAGGGAAGGGGACATATAGCTAATAGGGCCCTGGATACTTCAAGGAAACTTGGAGTATTGCTGACCTTTCGGCGTAGTAGTTACAGGGCCGCCACTGTGACAATTATTCTCCAAGTTCCTCGGGTCCTTAAGAGTTCGATCCCGTCCAAGACAACCTAGCCAGAAGGCAGGTGTAAGGAGTACGTTCAAGATAACCTAGCCTGAAAGAAGTAGCGTTTAAGGATTACGTCCAAGACCACCTAGTCAGATGTAGCGTTTAAGGACGCACGCTGGAAGCCAGCGGAGTCGAATATGTATGGACGCTTACTGTGTTAAGTTCCGGTCTGTCAAACCTTAATGAGGGCTTATAAGTGGAGATCGTCGGTCGAGTGTACCGGCAACCACTTAAGGGATTTAATGTTAGCGTTACGTACGATTTGGACCACTAGATCGTATCTTATCCTGCTAATGCGATTCGGAGCCGAATCGCCTTAAAGGAAAAGCGTAGTTATTATATCCTAGCTAGCCTTAAAGAGAAAGGGGATATATAGCTAACGGGGTCTTAAATACTTTAAAAAAACTTAGAATATTATTAACCTTTTAGCGTAATAATTATAAGGCCGCTACTGTAACAGTTAAGTTCTATTGTTATTTATTATTTTAATAGAAAAAACCTATTTTAGTTTTTAATATCGCGATAATTTATTGCTAGCTAATTAAAAAATTGGTATTAATTTTAATAGTTAAATAATAAACGAATTAAGTTTAAAATAAATTTAATATTTTAATAAATATATATAAATACGTACGAAAAAATCGAATCTTTTTCTTATTTTCGGCGGCTACGAAAGTTATTATTTAATCGAATTCGAAAAATATTACGAGATATAAAAAATATATTAATAAAAATATAAAATTAAAAAAGAGAATACGGAAGTCGGTAAGCTAGCTAGCTATATATAAGTTCGCTAAGCTTAAAGTCCTTTACGTATTAACTTATATAATCTTTAACATCGTAGATTTCTTTTCCTTTATATTTTGTAAATGCTAACAGCCAAAGTAATCGTTTATTACGGCCGATCGACAGTATAAAAACGTCTTTTCCTTATCTTTTAAGTTTATAAAATGCAAACTAAACCTAGCCGTTTTTGTAAGATCGGATCGTAGCGTAAAAAGATAAGGAACTTTAATAATAACGTAACTTAAAGATAGTTATAGTACTTAATCCTTATATCGTTCCTTTACTTAACTTTTGTTATCTGGCAAAGCTTTATCTTACGAAATTGTCTTTACTTTACTTGCTCCGACGACCGCAGAATGATACTATGGATTATTTAAACATAGTTCCGAAACTGGTTTAAACGTTTGAATTTAAGGCCTTTATACTTAAAATGTTCGCATCGAATTCTTTTACCGTATTACTTAGCTCGCTTGCGTTCGATAAAAAAATAATTATCGAAATAATCGTTTATAACATAAAACGGCAATATATAAAAGCTCGTTTTTTTAAAAAAAAGTCGCTCGTCGCCGATATAGTTAAAATATTACGCTATTTATATTATAAAAAAATCGGTCGGAACTAAGTATAAATTTGATTTCTGCTTTAAATAACTTAAATTTAACTAACGGGCATACTTTAACCTTTTGTCAAATATATCGCGTTTAATCGTTTTTTTTATCGTAATTTGAGACCAGTCTTAGACCAAATTAAAACTATACCGAGACCAGACTTAAACCAGACTTAGATTATACCTAGGCCGAGATCATACTTAGACTAGACTTAGATTAAACTTAAGTTATATTCGGATTTTATTTATTTATTTATTTATTTATTTATTTATTTATTTATTTATTTATTTATTTATTTACTTATTTATTTATTTATTTATTTATTTATTTATTTATTTAT